>JAUEKZ010209588.1:0-10511 GCA_031471865.1 Melibe leonina
CCCCGCCAGGTACGGTCACCCCCCCCCCCCCCCACACACACACACACCTTCCTTGTTTTGTCCTTTACTTTCCTCTGATACTACAAAATATTGCGTTCACTGAGTACATAGAATTATTTACGGCAGCATGCCACGATTGGCTTTAAATGAGACACGATTACGTCTTATAATGTCACACAGTGTTTGATCGGAGTACCCATTCCTACGTCAATACTTATTTTACTCCCAACGAACCAGTTTTAACATTAAAGGCTGACTCCGTGGTGGTAAGGAAGATGATGATAATAATGACGATGAGGATATCCCGTATTGGCGTATACTACGTTTTCATCCAAATGAAGTGGTGCTCTTGAAGTCAAGTGAAAAATATGTTTATCATAACTTAAATTCAGCTCGACCATAGCGGTCAATCTGACATACCTTCATAATTATACTACATAATTGTTGCTTCCTCGTATTACTGACATGTGCTGTTATTCATATTCAAAACACACACACACATACTCTCTCTCTCTCTCTCTCTCTCTCTCTCTCTCTCTCTCTCTCTCTCTCTCTCTCTCTCTCTCTCTCTCTCTCTCACTCTCTCTCTCACTCTCTCTCTCACACACACACACACCGTCCAAGTCTTGATTGAATTTGCCGTGTAAGAATTTATCGTTATGCACCCGACATGCAATAATTCATTCTTTAACCATCGTTTAACCATCATGTACTGCAATAAATCCTCGTTGTTGGCACTTTCATGCAGCTGGTGCTGGTTGCCAACTTGTTGCAATAGAACATCTCAATCAGAACATCATCATCATCGTCGTCATCATGATCTCAATAGGTAGAGCGTCCACCTCCGAAGTGAGTCCGGGGCTTTGACAGTGGGCCGCATCCTCTTATGACGTAGAAATCGGCATTTTAGCTTGATACGGTCCCACCGTCTGCTTGGTATAATCGGTACAGTTGTAACATTAGTTGGCCCGGTGTCAGTTTATTATATCTGACGGCAGCATGTTAAATTGTCCATATAGCTCTTTAATGATATGACATAAACAGGCAACAACTAAGCAACATATGAACTTGCAATTTATCGTGCTTACGACTCTCCCGTGATTTCATATCAAACAATAGCTCTATATTCGTGTCTAAGCTTTGGAAATTATTCACCGGAAAATGCACTCTCCAGGGAATTAAGGATGCTGTCAACCTTCACTCGTTTTCAATTAATACAGAAATCCACCTCAGTGATGAGAACGACTGGGGTGGTAATTGAGCTGCACTAAAAATGAACCCACCTTTAAGTTAGTTGAGATGATCATGTTCGTCGTCGTTGTTGTCGCCGTCGTCGCCGTCGCCGCCGTCTACCTTTTAAGTTAAGACTTATTAAACCTTATATAGCTTTACCGTCTCGCAGTGAAACACGCATTTGAATATAAATTGATTTCTTTTCTCTACAACGTTACCTCTGGATACCATGATTGCTCTATAAATTAATGTATGTCTTTTATCATTCCTTGTTTGTGACAGATTCCTTTGACGAGGATCCAGTGAGGAGGACATCAGCGTGCAGCGGACGCCCTGACCACCATGGACTCCAGCGGCCCGGGTCCCGGCGGGGCCTTCGGGTGTTCATTGGACGACCTGAAGAACTTGATGCAACTGCGGGGCGAGGAAGGTTTCGAGTTACTCAACACCAGACATGGAGGTGTCCAGGAGCTCTGCAAGAAACTAAAGACGTCGGCCATCAATGGTATGGTACCCGGTGCCCGATATGCTGTTGTGTGTGTGTGTGTGTGTGTGTGTGTGTGTTTGTGTGTGTTTGTGTGTGTGTGTGTGTGTTTGTTTGTGTGTGTGTTTGTTTGTGTGTGTGTTTGTGTGTGTGTGTGTGTGTGTGTTTTTTAATTGCTCGCTCATCTGTCTGAAACAATGTGTTTAGGCAAAACCCTGCAATTTCTCCCATATTCGTAAAGCATTGTTACATCACAGCCTTTTCTCGCCAACGATCGAACCATTCCATTCCACTCCGCCAGCATGCAGAGCAGGATAACTGAAGGACTTAATAAAGATAAAGAGAGAATTACTGTTGTTAGGCCAAAAGGGTGGAAAGGGGGTGGGGGGGGGGTTGTATCTGAGTCGAAACCGCCAGGGAATTGTTTGGACCTGACCAGACGACCACACGGTGTCACTTCGCGTTTGGACAGGGCACGTCACGTGGTTATCTGGGAGATAAATACCCAGCTTGCCCCTTGGCTACTTCATACTCGTGGCGTACTCTACGCTAGTCATCTAGATGGTCATACCTAGTACAGTAGTATGTGCCCGGATCGGACACAGCATCCAATACATTAGTGGCTAACACCCTCCGATCTCTGGGAATGGGATCAATGGTGGCAGGGTCGCACAGACCCGTGGACTAATTAGCCGCACGGAATTAAGTAGCTTTGCCTCATGGGTCCTCTCCTCTGCCAGCGACAGGCGGCAGGGGTGGCTATTTTGGGTGTCTATGTCGATGGGTCTCCCTGTTTCCCTTGTTTTTAGGGATCTATTATGTATGAGACGAGGACGTTTCAATCCCCATGGGTTGCATTTTTCGGTTAAATTTTGCGTTCTCTAATGTTTCTCTCGCCATTCACAGATCAGATGTTATCACGTCTCTGTCACGTGATTTTTAAATCGATGGGGCTTGTTTTTGGGCGGCATTATAATGAAGTTGAATCATCATGCAACCCTTTTGAAAGAGACAAACATGAGAACGTGTTTGTGTTTGTGTGTGTTTGTTTGTTTGTGTGTGTGTGTTTGTGTGTATGTGTTTCTTTGTGTTGGGAGGAGGGGGGGGGGGGGCGATAATTTTATTTTCTATCATTATTATTATTGTTATAATTTTCACAGAGTGCAGCAAAATTATCCATCCTACTTGATGGGACATGGTTCCTTTTTATCAGTTCGAGTGCAATTTTAATTACTCTGCTTTAAAGTTGAATAACTTAAACGTTGAACGCATCATCGTCATGATTTTGTGTTTTTAGATTTTTAAAACTGAATATGAAATGAGAAGATTTGGACAGGAGAGGTGAAGGCTTTGATTGCATATGCAGTCTCCCTCTTTTTGTGAACATCGTTTGTTGTAAAGGGAACCTTTTTACTACGCGAATGAAATTTTATGAAAGCAGGTCAACAGAGAAATTGGACGAGCTGTCCAAACGCGCTAAATTTTCTTCTTCATAGTCCAGGACACTTTGTTTACCGAGCAAATGTAGCTCATCCCTAGTTTGACAACTTATCTGTTTACTCTTCTTCCATCTTCATAATGTTTATTGAATATAGGAATTTATGGCGAGATATAAAAGTTTTAAGCCTTTTTAGATATGGACAAATTTGGAGATTTTACAATAACGGCATTTTGATTTTACTTCACAACGAAAAAGTAAACAACTATACGTACACATATTCTGAATCAGAACGATGCCTAGAAGTCTAACAGCCACTGGAAGCCAATGATAATAATAATTTGCGCAATTTTAATGATGATCTCCAATTTGACTAGGATACCACAGTAAGGTGCCGAACGAAGCCCTGCGTGGTGTGTCGTGTTGGTGTCCATGGCTGCTGGTCATGTCAAGGTGGCTGATCATGGTGCCCTCTTGTATTGAGCACACCGTGGTCACCGAACCCTCTTTCTCTCTCTCTCTCTCTCTCTCTCTCCCTCCCTCTCTCTCTCTCTCTCTCTCTCTCTCTCTGTGTGTCTCTCTCTCCCTCTCTCTCTCTTCCTTTTCTTTTCTCGGCCTGGCTGGCGATGCGAGATGTAAAAAAAACAAGTGGGGGTGCTGGTGTCATTAAAAAAAAGAAGAAGAAATATGTGCCTTTTAAAGCATCTCCTTATAACACAGCGTTCCAGTAATTGCAATACAACTAATCAATGTCAAGAATAGGCCAGAACACCTTGAATGCAGATCCCATTAAAGGTATTCATGGCAAACGCCACCACGTTTTGTCGGTTTTCTTTTCTGTTTTATCCTTTGTGCTCAAGTTGGATATTTTTCTTACCTCTCAAGCCTCTGCAAATGTAGAGCAATGGAGTATTTAATTTTTAAGCTCACCCGACTACGTTCTAGTCGTAGGAATGAACAAATTGGAGCGTGAAGCATGACGTGTCCAAACATTTCAATTTATTTTTTTGGGTAAACCCGGTCTTCCTCGCAGTGTTGGAGTTTTGCTTCCTCTTCATCCAATCCAACCGGCTTCGTCCGATGATCAATCCTGTCTCCTGCCCCTTCCCCCCCCCCACTCGCCCCGTCCACTCCATGCTAAATCATTAAAACATTCAACTGGCGGTGCTCCCACCCTCCCTCTCAAACTCTCTTACTCTCTTACTCACTCCATCTCTCCCTCCCAGCGCATACAAACTCAATGAAAAAAGGGCACACAAGAAGCCGAAAACGAAATGTAAATCCAATTCTCCCTGATAGAGGGACGGACGAACGGGGCTTCCTCGTCATTTGTCATCATGGACCAACTCTCGGACAGAGGAGAAGGAGGAGGCCAACGCGGGCTATCGATTTATTTCTTTTCATCTCCTTTCCTTTCATTTCGCCTCCTTCTTCCTCCATGAACACACCCATCCAATTGGAGGAAATCTTCCTCCTACAAACTATTTAGGCAGAGCGTCCGAAGCAAGTCAGGTCTATTCCAGACCTGGCCAAAACTTGACGACATAGGACGGCTTTCGAACGGCTTAATTGGTGCGCATCCACCGAATCAGGCACGCACAATGCTGAGTGTTTTTGTCGTGACCTTTCAAAGCAATGTGGTGCCTTGGGTTTGGCTTGCAAACGAAGCCAACCTCTCTAATCCTAAGTCTGATGTACTTGCATACAGCAGGAAAAGTAATATGATGATGATGACGATGATGATGATGATGACGATGATGACGATGACGACGATGACGACGACGACGATGATGATGATGGTGAAAAGTATAAATTGAAACCCTACGGGTTTTTGGCCCACAGCTGACCTTGTTGTGTTTTATCATAGGCCTCTCAGTGTCAGCCTGTAGTTTAATCAATACTCATCACTCATGTTCATCGAAATTTGATTAATTACTTCACTAATTAAATTGATGAATTTGGGAAGAAGAAGATATTGAAAATGATTGTTGAAAACTTATTTTTTTAGTTACCTCTAGTTACCCTACTTCCTCCCATCTGTAACACATCTATTTCTCTCTTCCCCTTAATTATTTGTAATATAATGATGATAACGATTATACATTACCGATTATGCTTTATCGCCATGTAAAGCCATAAAGCGGGTCAAAGCTCAGTCCAATTTTTAAAAAAGGGTGTTTTTGGGGGTTGGAGGGTGTCTCTCTTTCCACCCAGTCATTCGCAGAGAGCAAAAGTAAAGGTGACCAAATACAAAAAAAGATAATGGTAACCTAACCTACCACATCATGCTGTATGTCTTTAATCTAGAACTGTAATCCTGATCCCATTTTCTGTTGATGCATTTTCCTGTATCCAGGCCTAGATGAGACAGACATTGAGCATCGGAGCAAGGTGTTTGGCTCCAATGTTATGCCGGTGAAGCCTGCCAAGGGGTTCCTGCAGCTGGTATGGGAAGCCCTGCAGGATGTCACCCTCATCATCCTCATCATCGCTGCCATTATCTCCCTGGGCCTCTCCTTCTACAAACCTCCTAAGGGAAACAAAGGTATTTAATTCAAACAACAAACACTGCTGCACAGTTTACCCAGGTGTATACATATTCTTTCCTGTTTAAAGCTTTTTCATTATGATGTTGCAAAATGCTTCCTCAACGCCACTTCTAAGAGGTAATTGTATTTTTTTCTTTATAATTATCCTTTGATAAGCGTCCTGATTAAATAGATTACTCATAGTGCATAAGCTTGATGCCAACGGGGACCCCCAAACAGTTTTTATTGAAGTAGTGGTAAAGTTGTTGATTGATTCTATATAACAAGCTTGCTTGCTTTTTTTTCTTCTTCTGAGGATATATTATAATATATAAGATTCTTTTTTTAAAACATGTTGCAACTGGTGTTTAGTATTTCTGACAATCGTTTATTTTCAGCGTTTGAGCGAGAGGAAGACTCCTTTGTTGTTAGTGGTGGTGGTTTTGAAGATATGGCTGAATGGATTGATGGAGTCGCCATCTTGTTAGCCGTGGTTGTGGTTGTGTTAGTGACCGCCTTCAACGATTGGTCCAAAGAGAGTCAGTTCCGCTCCTTGCAGAACCGCATTGAGCATGAGCACAAATTCGCCACCATTCGTAAAGGGGTGGTAGAACAGATCCCTGTCAAAGGATTGGTGGTGGGAGACATCTGTCAAGTCAAATATGGTATGACTTAGTTTGAGTTTAGCAGGATTGATTAAAACTTTTTCTTATTTTAAAAGAGAAATAATGTAAAACCCTCTTTGTTCTGTTGGAGAAAGATTTTTTTTTCATCAATGAATATAATTTCTTTTCAAATGATTTTATTTTGGCAAATTTAACAAGTTTTTGAATGGCCAATTTTTTAAAAAGTCATCAAGGACTATTAATAAAGTTCATTGGCAGTAACAAAAATAGGTGGGACTGTTTGGTGTTTTTTTGTTGTTGTTTTTTCATTAAAATTGATTCTAGTAGATGTGTTCATTTATTTACACCTTTAGTTTTGGACAATGGTTAACGTTTTCCCTGGATATTTATGCTGTGTATGCTCCACAATCTGCCATGTTCATCCTACATTCACTATCCACTTTCCTACAGGTGACTTGCTGCCAGCTGATGGTATCCTCATTCAGAGCAATGACCTGAAAGTGGATGAGAGCTCTCTGACTGGAGAATCAGATCATGTGAAGAAGAGTGAGATCAAGGACCCTTTCCTTCTTTCAGGTGGGTGTGGTTCTAAAGCCGTCATTTTGCTGTCATTGAGGGGGCTAATATGACGTATTAGTGAGAAAAAAATGCAAAATGTGGATACGAAATATCAGTTAATTAGAGTGTCATGTGAATCATTGTAATTTTTAAAAACTCAACCATTGCTATTCTGTCTACATCATACATTGCCTTATTTACACTTCTTTTGGATGTGATATTACTTACACACTGTAAAAAGAATAACCCTTAATTGCAAATAAAAATCATATGATTATTGCATAGATATTACAATATTTTTTATATTTTGGCTGGTCGTTTTCATATATTTCCATGAGGCAGTCCCAAAAGGTGGAGTGGTGTGTTGGCATATGGACCTTTCAAGTAAATGACATTACATTATGCTCACTATGGCAGGTACCCACGTGATGGAGGGCAATGGCAAAATGTTGGTGGCTGCTGTAGGCCACAACTCGCAGACGGGTATCATCTTTGCCCTCCTGTCTGACAGTGAAGAGGGAGGAGGCAAGAAGAAGGACAAGAAGAAGAAAGCAGAGGAAGACAAAGAGGCTGGTATGGCTGCACATTCATCTCTTCTTTCTCTCTCTCTCTCTCTCTCTCTTCCTTATCTCATTCATTTTGATTTTCCTCTGTATTAGTTTCTTGCGGATTTCTCTTTGATCTTTATTCTCGATCTGCTCTTTTATGAAAATATTGTTATTGACAGTGTCCGGAAAATATGTCTGAAATTTTCCGCTTCGATTGAGATAACTGTATTATTTGTGTTTTTGCTAAAAAAAATTCAATTTTTGTTTTGTTTACCTCCTGTTGTAATTTTTACATTCTTCCTATTTTTTCTTTGAAGATTTGTTCTTCTTTTAGAAGGCACAAAAATGGCTGGTGCAATGGTGAAACCTAGTACTTAAGCACACACAAAAAAAGCATAACACACACTGGTACTAAGGCAGTGCTACTAGGATATACTATGAAGTGCTAGCACCTGTTCAATGCTGAATATAGATTCCCTCCCAATGACAAGGGAAAAAATAAATGTCATCCTCTCTACTTTTTAGGTGGAATGGCCAGCCAAGCTAATGGTGCCATAAATTGAATGTCTTGTGTCTTCTGCTTGCTGTTCATTCTATCTGTTTGTTCTGGAACGTTAGGCTGTACTTCCACATATTTTGTAAAAAAAAATAAAAAAATTTCTTGCTACTGCCCATAGAGAAAACTGTCATAATATTTACTCTCTTTTCAAAAGGACTTGAAATATTCGAGGTTATTTCAATTCCTTTTTTTTTGTTTTGCCTTATTTCTTTTCTATTTTTCTTGAATTGTTTCTTTAAAAGTTTCCTTTTTCCATTCTGCTGAAAAACCAGTATCTGAAAAGCTGTCAATTACTTGTGCTATATTTACTCTGTTCTTTCTCCTACGAGTCATCGCAACCTCTTCTTTACACTTATGAAATGTTCATCTGTCTGTGTGTTTTCAATTTGATTTCTCTTAAACTCATTTACCCTTTACAATATTGTATATATTTCTATCCCTCTTCTATCCCTATTTTTCTCTTTTACGTACCGAAAAATTCAAACATTTCAACATCAAAAAGTCTTTGAAAAAAAACGCCGCTATTCCCCCTCTTTCATCAACTCCTCTCTTTTCCTCACATTCTCTGTGCCTCTTTTTCTCCTCTTATTGCATCGTGACTGAGTCATGCATAAATCTGCAGTGTGATACCCATTATGCCAGCTAGGTTACTACTAACGAGTTGACTGAAAAGCACAACTTTGCACGCTGTTTGATTCCATTCTCTGTTGAAATTGAGCTCCTCTTGCTCTGAGGCATAAAATTTCTTGCTGTTTTTGGAATTTGACGGGCCCAAGTGTTCATCAAAACTTGTGATATATATCATACTTATTGCTGTGGTGTTATGTTAGGTTGCTAATTTCAGTGACTGTTGCTGTCTTTAGAACTAACTAAGCACAGAATCAAGTTTAAAATTCCTTTTTATTCCTAAAGGTGCAGTTACAAATTTGATTAATGTGAGTGGGTGAGAGTGTTTTTATGTGAGTAGTTGAGTCTGTAAGAGTGAATGACCTCATTTGTTAGTGTGTTATCAATAGAAGAGCTGTAGGTTGTACAACTGTCATAAAGAAGTCCTGTGTATTTGTTGTTGAGAGTTTTAGGGCACTTGCAACTGCTATGGTCATATAAGCGTCCTGTGTGTTTGAAAATTTATCATAATGGAATGTGTAAACCAATACAGCATTTTTATCTGAACATAATTTAATGAACACTTGGAGGAGCCCTCTAATATATATATATATTTTTTTTTTTTCATTATTCATTTTTCTTGTTCAAATGTTATGCAAATGGTTACAAGTGCATTTTGGTCTGTTTTTGCATGCTTTGTGACTTGTCACCGAGCGCTGGGGCACAGGATTTCTGTCATGGGAGGCAGGCACATCACCTGAAGAATATTATCCATATGTTGGCTATTGAAAGAATGCTGTGTCCTTACGAGGTTGAAGGTATCCTCTTCTTTTAGTGTAACCAGTCATCACCCTTCCAAGTTGACTTTAGATCAGAGCAAGAAATGAATAGGTATAAGGGCTCTTTACACCTTTTTGCCACAATGACCTTATCTATTAGTTATTTAGTGATCATAGCTTGTCAACTCTATCCTATCTCTCTACATTCCTGCTGTTATCTCGATAAGTTTTAACAAAATGAAATCTCCACAAAAAACCAGCAACCTGGAAATTAATGCAAAGCATACTAAGTAGTACAAGGAGAGAACCAGTGGTGATGATGGTCAATCTAGTGTCTAATCTAGGGTCTGATGGTAGGTCAGTCTGTCAGTCAGTCAGTATGTCAGTCACAGTCCGTCAGTCAGTCAGTCAGTCGTCCTGTGTCCCAGGTTGGCATGCCACTGCTCGTACTAATCCAGCCAACTGTTGCATCTTCTCTAACTTTCTCCGACTCACAGGTGCTGACAAGAAGGACCTGGAGCAGAAGAAGCCACGTGAGTATCCTCCCCTGTCTCATTATCCTACCTACTGCTCTAAATAATTCACTTCTTCACTGCCTTAGTTATGATGTCAATCTCAGTTTCTATTTTGATTTCTTTCCTTGATCTTATTCAATTATTTTTGTTTGTTAATTTGTCTTCTCTCTATCCTCTTGTAATTTTTTCTTTTTTAAAAATTTACTTTGTTCCTTTCTTTTCAGTGATATTTTGGAATGTTTTAATGGATTATGAATATAATTGTGTTATTTTTAAACCCCACTTTGACTCTGTATTTCTTATTATCCTGGCAGCTTGTCATCTCTGTGTTTATTTTACTCTGCGGAGCTGCAGCCTCATCCCAATCCTCCAGCCTGCCCCTCATTGTTATGTTAATGACATGTTGCATGTGTGTTAGTCTTCCCTCCTCCCAGTCCCCATTTCATATTTATTTGTATGTCTTGCCCTTATTCCTATTGCATCCTCTCGTGTGCGTTGCTGCCTTTTCACTCTCAGAGCCAATGGGATGCCATGTAAACTGTGTCTACCCCAATCTGACCATCTATCTATCTGTCTGTCTGTCTGTCTGTCTGTCTGTCTGTCTGTCTGTCTGTCTGTCTGTCTGTCTGTCTGTCTG
>JAUEKZ010209643.1:0-10502 GCA_031471865.1 Melibe leonina
AGACATTTATTTAGGGCCCTCTTGTCCACTCAGCAGAGTAGGCTAAATGAGAAACCTGATCTAATTAATCAGCAAAAATAAAAGTGGTGTGGCAAGCATTGGCCGAATTGATGGTGATACAGCACAGAGCTTTTTTTTTAGGGGGGTGGGGGGTCACCAACACCAGCATACATTGATTCTCTTTGGGCAAGGAAAGTTAATCCAATTGCCTGTGGGTACTTGCAAAAACTGCTATGGTCATATAAGTGCCCAGGGGTAAGTAAGATGATAGGCTAGCTAAGAGAATAGCCCGACTTCAACTCTGCCAGGAACATTTCACAAAGAGAAGATTTACAGATTATAAAATCACCTCAAAATCACAAAGCAAGACACAGAAACAGATGATGGCTACCACCCACATCATGCACTATTATGGTCCAGGGAGACCCAGGATATTATACTGTCATTTGTGTACAAAAGTACTCAATCCTTCTAGATAGTAAGTGACCCTGTACACAGTTAGGTACGAGCAAAACATGGGAAATGACCATTAGTCTGTTGGGATGTCAGGCAGGACCAAGACTGAGCAAACAGATACAAAACAGCTGTGTGTGTATGGTTGAGAGAACACTGGTGAGAGTGCTGGAAAAGTAAGATGATAGATAAAGCGAAAAGAGAAGAAACAGAAATGGTGCCCACCAGAGGCATGAAATGAAATTAGATTCGTAACCCTAATACATTACAGCCCAAGATAATAATCTAAAAACAATTTACAAAAAAATTTGACAGTTTGTTGAGAGATTACGCACAAAAATCAAAATCGGAATCTTAAATATTTCCTGTTGAAAGTAAATGTGGATTGTTTTATTCTCCTCAATAACTCAAAATGTCTATATCATATCAAAGCTGAAAAAATAACAAATAGGTACAGGGGTGAAAGGCTCTTTATCTATGGATCAGGTCTGTTTGCCACCTTCAGGTTCCTCATCCAGAAGTCTTGATCGGATGCCAATTTTCTGTAGTTCCTCAATGAGTTCACCATTTTTATGCATGTCCAGTAATAAATCACATCCCCCAACAAACTCTCCATTGAAAAACACTTGTGGAATGGTGGGCCAGTTGGTGTATTCTTTCACTCCTGGTACCAAGAAGAGACATATTAAGAGTTCATTTATAAGTAGAATAAAGTCTGCTGTCAATAAAATTTGAGTGCAGTACATATCAAATAAGATATAAACTTTCAATGATGAAAAAACTCATACATGATGAGAGATGAGAGTGATATGATGGAAGAAACGGGGAAACTTTTAAAATATTTTACACCAATGTCAACAAGTCTGCAACTTACCTGGATTTTTTCTTCAATTATCACACATAATATGTACATATAGAGTCAAGTGTAAACCAAAACAAGGTGCCCATTCAGAAGGTTAAGGAACACACTGGTCAATTCATAAACACTTTCTATATAAATTATATGCTAGAGCTCAATTAGTGAATTTTAAAAACATTATGTATTTATCCCATGCAGAAAACCGTCTTTTCGGCCTGAGCCAAAGGAAGACTTGGACATCGCATTCACAACTTGGGCTAGTAATCTAAAGTGCTTACTTCTTATCAAAAGTCACAATGTCAGTAGTTGTAGCGTTTTTACTTTTAGACCTAGCAGATAGAGATTTTAATTCCCTTTGTCAGCCACTGCATTTGTGTACAGTTATTCATGCTTGCCTTCACTCAGAATAGAATAATGCACTCTTTCACCTTTATTTGGCTGAGGCTACAAGCACTTGTACATGTGTTTCTAGACCCACAGGCTACAGGCAGTTAAGTGTTTTTAGACCCACAGGCTAGAAGCACTTACCACAATCTAAAAGCACAAATGTATACTTTTCTAAACGGGTTATATTGTTTATGTTGTTTGTTGTGAGGGATAACGGGGTGTTTCAGTTCATTTACTGAAAACTATGAGGAAGTCATACGATGTCAAGCAATCATCTATTAACAGCACAATTTTCATTGACTTTTACAAAATGGTGACACTCATTCTAGAAATTCTTCAAAGATCCTCTTGGTATATATATTCACATGTATCGCTTGTATCATTTACAAAGATTTCTCTCTGATTTGAGTTTGAAAGAAGTATCTTTTTAGATGAATTAATGTCTCCAGCTTCTAAATATCATTTTTAATTCGAGAAATCGAGAAAAATTAGATGAAATCTACATCTGAGTATCCATTTTATTACCTCTGACGAGCATTAGACTCGTACGTAGTCGCGATCAACATCATAGACTTCAAAATCACCTTTTGTTATCTACACCTAGAACAACAAAATGGACATACCAAAGTCCTTCTCAATTGTATTTTTTAATTCCGAATGCATAAATACACGCTAGTTCCCAGGTACACGATCACAGTGCCGTTAGGAAATATTTTTTCGACTGATAGATGTCTCAAAGCGTGGGTGTTGTGATGAACTTTTTCTTCTATTTCTTCAGAGCTTTAAAAAAAATCTGAGTATGAATTAAATTATGCGCCAAGTGAATATTTCCTGAATAAGATAGCGACTGCGTTAAAATAAAATAATTTTAAAAAACGATCTAGACTAACAATACACGAACCCCGGCTATCACGGGTACAGAGTGAATACCTAACCACTAGAGACTTAAAAAACCTGTGAGCTGTGTTAGAGGACCATTCAGTTAGCTTTTTTTTTAATGAAACATCAGTATGGCGAGTTGTAGATGGCGTCCCTGGATAAGACCTTGAATATAAAGGTCATAAGTGCTTGTAGCCTGTGGGTAAGCAGCACTAGGGTCTAGATACTTGAGTGTTTGTAGCGACATGGCTTTTATTTTGTGAATTGTATGACATGTTAGTTCTTTGTCCCTACCTGACCGTATGTCCTCGTCTGCAAGTACATCATATGATTTAAAGTTGTCCACACCATGGAATTTCAGAATTTGACACACAGCATTACTAAATCCACATCTTGGAGCATCAGGGTTACCCTTCATGAATACTACTACAGGTTTGTCTTTCACAAGTTCATCGAAGTTTGGTGCCTGGCCAGACATAAAACGAGGCAAGATTGAGAGACCGCTGAGGCGCAAGGGCATTCTTTTATTTAGTAGGTGGCGAAGAACGATTGAAGTCATTTTAAGGCCGTCGGGGAAACCTCAGTGTTAAAGAGATGATGATATCCTTGTCGAAAAAAAATATGTCAAAATAACAGCAGTGGACGAGAGAGAGAGAGAGAGAGCTCGAAACGTTGTCCTTCACCTGCTGCAACTCTGCAACATGTTATGAAAAATGTTACATAGGAGTAACGTCCCTTCTCACCATTTGCCAGGTGTAAACTTCCGGATCTAGCTCCGGTCTTCTCTTCTATCAAATTCGATGGGCTGTGACTGACTATCTAGATCAGTGACGTGTTTATTGTACCTACATCAGTTTGTAGAGGTTTCTGCACAAATATAGTCTACTTATCACTCTCGTGAAAGTCTAGCACTGTTCAACTGACTTAAACAAGTTGTTGGACTTTGATTTTGTTTCCTCTGTAAATTTTTATGGATGACTTTTCTTGAAGATCTGATCAGTGTTTTAACTCCTATCGAACAAATCTCATAAGGCTCAGCTTTTAAAATGACTGAAGACATAAAAAGTATAGCAAACAACATTTTGATTGCCATTGACGCTGAGAGGACAGACGTCATTTGTACTGTCCTGTCTGAACTTCGAAAAAGTAAGTGAACAGAAGCTCAGTAGATCATAGAGATGGTCTTGTATTTAGATACTATCTAGACTAGAAACCCCATTGTAGCTTCACAGAAAATAAAGAAGATACTATAAAATAACAGGCACTATACGAGTGTATCGGTCCCTAGTGTACTAGTTTTCATACAGGTTGCCAGATATATGTCCCAAGAGTAACCAAATTATCACAACAGTGATATAGACAAGACCTCTTGGTCAGCCTAGTTGATAAATCATTTGACCAGATATGTCCGAAATTAACCAAATTAGGGAAATACCAAAATATAACAATAATGATAGACAGGCCTAGATGTTGAAGGTAGTATCTAGATACATTTGATCAATGTTTTATGATATTAAAGACGATTCCAAGTGTCAATAATTGAAAATGTGACAATTAGGTTCATTACTTGAGACCCGTTACATTCCACCAGGGAATTTTGGAGGAGCAATACAATCTACCAACAAAAAATAAAAACACATAAACATGCACCCACTCATCCACCCATATACACACACACACACAAAATAATATTTTTGTTACACTTAAAAACACAAAGAAAAAATAATTGGCTAGAAACAAAAAAATCCTGGCAACCTCTCTTGCAATAAGAAGCTAGTACGTTAGGGGCTGATACACTCGTCAAGTGCCAAATAACAGATACCTCTAATCTACTCTTTGTGTTCTGTTTTTTTACCATATCTTTGACCATATCTTAGTACCTTTTTTGTTTATTCGAAGGTCTCTCTTAGCCAGGTTGGAGTTGTCGGTTTTAAAAATGAAAGCGTCCAACATACTGATTAAGGCGCCCTCACCTCTCTCTCTCTCTCTCTCTCTCTCTCTCTCTCTCTCTCTCTCTCTCTCTCTCTCTCTCTCCAATACAAAACTGGAAAGAAAGTACTATGATAATGACTGAATGCACTCAATAAACTTTTGATGAACAATCATTTTATTCAGCACTTCTTTATCCTGTCACAAAACAAACAAAAATAGAAAATGATGCCAAAAAATTGAAAGGCATTTGGTGTTAAAATATATTTGTTTTCAGGAACATCTCCTCTGTCTTGCACTGGGACAGTATATTAGGATTCTTTAACATATAAGTTTCAGTTACGAAATCGATCGGTAGCGACCGGGAGGTGTTGCCCTGGCTCACACACACACACACAGTGTCTTTTATAGATAAAGATGGCTTTGGGTCTCTCTCTTTCTCTCTCTCAGCATCTTGTTTAACCTAGGATATAATAAAGAACTTTTTATTTTACCTTTTCTAGATGGCAGTAGATTGTGGTGGCTGAACTGATAGTGACGCAGCACAACCTGAATTTCGATTCATATCAGTGGCACTTTGGTTTTTCCTCGGGCAAGGAAATTTGATCCAATTGCCTCACTCCACTCAAGTTTAAAATGGCCTACCAGCCCACAATATGGCTTCAGGAAAGAACCAGAATGAAACTTTTGAGATAAACACCTATCAAATTGTTTTTTATTATAATTGATTGTCTATGTTATGTGTGATATTTACACATGATACATATGTCTAATGATGTTGTGATTTTTTAACACATGTTCATTGATTTCACAGGGGATTTGGACAGTTTGCAGAAAGTGTTGAATGAGGACCACACAGATGTTGGCACATTTCTGCATTATGCCACTAAGGTTTGTATGCTTTGTTCTTTTCTTATATCTTTGCACAAAGTGATCATAACTTTGTCAGTTAAGTCAGAAATATTTGGCAAACCAGGATATGTTAAATATATTGCATCGTATCATAATTAGAAAAGTGGAGTTTATTTAAATCATCAAATCATCAAAACTGTTTTTTATTTAATTATCAACTCTCAATTTTCCAGCCAAGCTCTTGTCAAGAAAAACCGCTTGCTCTCAATTTTCTCATCCTCTTCTATAATCAATCTGTCATCATATTATGTTTAATGTGATATTTCTGTTCCTCTATGGTGTGTGGCTGTCAGAAAGGCAAAGTAGACAAAATCCGAGCGTTGCTCAATGGGGGTGCCGACCCAGGTATCCAGAATAAAGATGGTAAACTTCCTCTGGAACTCGGCAATGACCAAATGAAGACAGTCTATAATGAAGAGCTTCTCAAGTCAACTGCCCAATCGAAGTATGTGGTCTATTTATGATGGCATGGCTTGTTGCTTGTTTCATTTTCATGTTTCATAGGTGCCACTTTTCCACTAAAGATCAGATCTACTCTTCCGCTGACTGAACTAAACTCGCTATGTTTTTTCTTCTTTTGATTTGGATTTTAAGGTAGTTGAACGTTTCCTTGGACAAGGCAAAGTGAGAACAATCGTTTTCCTGTGATGCTACCAATTTAAAAAATTTAATCTGTAGTTAGTACAGTAATGCATATTATACCCTGCCCCCACCGGGATCGAATTCTTTTTTGCACTATTTTTTTAATTAGTGGGTGGCACCTATGACGTTTTCATTTTATCCAAGTGGCTTGTTTTTTTTAGTTTTTTGTTTTAAATTGCTGCGTTATATGAATTTTTGTCGGTTGTTCAGTATCTGACTTAAACTTTTCATTATTGATATCATACATACGAAAAATTAGCTGGGGTGCTGATGATGTTGCATATGTTGATTTCCCTTCTGTCCTGTTGTGTCATTTCATGTCTACTGGTAGCCTTGGTCGTGTGTGTCAGCTGCTGGCTGGGGGAGTTAGCATTCATCTCATTGACAGCCCCGAGATGCAGAACACGCCTCTACACTGGGCTGTGTGTCATGGCAACAGGGATGTGGTGCAGTGCTTATGTGGTGAGTCATTCACTATGAGAGGGTGGAAGTGGGGCTTGTTTGCTGTTTTATGGCTGGTGCCAGTGTTCAACGGGTAGAGCATCTGATTCGGAAGTGGTAGGTCACATGTTGGGGGGGGGGGGGGGTCGAGTACCAGCTGCATCATACCTAAGACATAAAAATCGCTATTCTTGTAATTTTCTCACCTTTGTCAGCATTATGGGCACAGTGCTAAGATTGTTTGGCCCCAATGTCAATGTCTTTTTATTTCTGTGTGGCAGAACTTTACCCTGTGTGATGAGCTCTGCCTTTGATATGACCTTAAATGTGTTTAAGAAAACAACCAACCAACAAAGTATATCTGAGTCTTTCCTGTGGTTTTTTTTTTTTCCAGCACGTGGTGCTCTGCCCAACGTGGCTAACACGCGTGGTCTTACCCCGCTGCATGAAGCCGTGAAGAGAGGGGATGCTGGGATTGTGGAGGAACTTCTCAACTATGGGGCCAATCCAGAAATAACAGTATCCGTTGGGTAAGTCGATTATTCTTGAAATAGACAAGTGAAAATAATGGACATCCTCTGGACAGGGTGCTGGTCTATTGCAGATTATTTTTCAAACCCAACAGGTGCCAATAAGTACGGCTGCCAGCTCCTCCTGGGCATTGTGCTGTTTTCCTGCTTGTTCAGTTGTCTCATCTGCCTGATCTGTTTGAGAGAATTAAAAAATTTCATAAATTCATAAAAAATATGCATTTCCAATGATTGGGAAGGAGACTCCCCTATTTTTGTTTGTCCTCAGCATTTTATTTTGTAAGAAATGAAGAAAAAAAAAGATTTTCTTTTATCGTCTCTTCTAAAAATAGAAAATGTTTTAACTTTACAGATTCATAATTTTTTCAATCTCTATGTTTTAAGTACATAGTATAGTAGATAGTCATTGAAAAGTAGTGAAATACTTTCATAATGATGTCATTATTATAATCAAATAGTGCTGCATTATGCATGGCTGATTGTGATTACCTGTAGAAAGATTTCATTAAGGTTCCCTGTTGAAGAGCACCAAAGCTTATTATTTTTACTCACAATGTGGAAATATTGTGTCTATGTGTGTGTGTATGTGTGTGGGTGTGTGGTGTGAATACAGGGAGGAAGTGGGCCAGACTGCTGTAGACCTTGCACAGGGGAAAGAATCCATCCTGCAGGCGTTCAGAGCCCCTCGACAATTGTTGGAGCCCTGTAACAGCAGCATCAAGCATATGTTTGGTACGTATGGTATCATATCGTCACAACTCTGATAAGTGTAATTTTGAAAAAAAATATACTTCCTTTGGTTGTTTTGCCTTTTAGACTCAGAAACCCGGACACATAGCTTGTGTGAAAAGCAGCATAGTTCTCACAATATCTGTCTTGCTTTCCACTAGGTTGTTTATATCAGATTTTGATTATCTCTCAATTTCATATTGAGTAATTTCTTCTTTCCTTGTGCCATAAGGTGTTAGAACAACTTGCTTACTACTTAAAAGCTCACAAATAGTATTAAAACTTTTAGAAATGCATTCCATAATATAACTATTTAGAACATTTAGTGAGTAGTAGGTGTTAGTCAAAGATACTATAAACCTCACCCTTCCCTCTCACAGACAGCAAGGCCAACCTGGTACACCTGAGTAGTCTTCCATCTGACGATGCTGTGGTCAATGGGGTGGACCCAGACATCAACCAATCAGAGAGCTCCTCCCTCAAATCTCCGTCCATTAAGGTCAGTGTTCCCAGCACTGGTATTTCTATAGATTTCTTTTTACCGCTTGCACAAGCAAAACATATTGTTGCTACCTACAAATTAAAACTCAGATAATTCATCCTTTTTTTAAAAGCTTATTTCTGTTTTGCTTTTTAGACGCAAAATCCTGGCCAGCAGCTTATGTAAAAAAAACCAACTTATGGCTGTACTGACAGAAGTTTTCACAATATGATTCCTAGTTAAGCAAAAACTATAGAGTAGAAAATTGAAATGCCCAAATTGCACTTATCAGAACATTGCATTGAAGCAACAAAATATGTGCAAAACATAAAATGCTGTACTAATTGTCTTACAAATCCTCCACATTTCCAATGCAGCACAACGGCAGTGGCTCAATGTTCCAGAGCAAAGATCTCTTCGTGTCCTCGCTGCCCTCGCTGATGATGGACGAAAAGTTGAGTCTAGTGTGGCCACCTCCCCACACCTACAGACTGGGTGGGGGGAAACCCTTTCTTGTCAGAGAAGTCCTGGCTGTATTCATCGCTCCTGGGGCTGATGATGGTGAGTCACAGTTGTAACAAAATAATGGGAGTAAATGGAAAGGCTTAATGATAAAAAGAAAAAACAAAGACAATCACATATTAACCTTAGGTCTTGTCTTTGTGATGACATGCATATATAAAGAAAAATAAAATTATTATTAAAAAATATATATCATGACATTTTAGCTTGAATAGAAATATGTAGATAAAGTTTTTTTCAGCTCTTCTTTTATTTTTTCTGCAATTTTATGCTTTCTCTCTGCCTGGGATGGCAAGTATGTTCAAACTCAGTTTATTTTTTTTATGAGTGCTAAAATAACAAAATGATTTAGTAGATAAATATTTTTACCGCTGTACTGACATTTGAGTCAACCAAGTTGAATTTTTTATACTGAAAATGTATCTAGTATTTGTTTCCTTTTCATGTGAGCAGCCAAAGCAAATGACATTGCATCCTTGTGGAACCTGCGACGGCAGTTTCTGGCTAATCTGGGTCTAGGCCTTTCTCTCAATCTGCTGACATCTCTGTCATCATTTGAGTCCCCACACATCATGTGCCATGTCAACCCCCGATTTTCCTCACATAAGGGCTACTACAAACTGACAGTAACCCCCAAACAGGTCAGCACTCAGAGGCTGAGGTCATTCTTTTTCATTCAATTAATATCTACACATTAAAAGTTTATTGTGGGTTCAATGTGTGTAGAGAAATTATGTCAGTAGGAGAGAGATTCCTTGTGTCAGGATTGAAGTGGGACCAAAAACAGAAAAATTCCAGGGTATTCACTAGTAGGTACTGTGTTTATTGCTAGGTTTGAAGCTACGTACCCTTTTTAGGGTAGAGGTTGGTCAATTGGACAGGCATGCTGTCTCATGTTCTTCGGCTAGGGTATGAGTGCTGTGGCAGTTAGGTCCTTGGTTCGAATCCACCTCTAGTCACTATTCAACTTCCTTTTTGTTTTTCTCTCTTTGAATTAATTTTTTATCCGCACACATCTTTACTGTGCTTGTTGTCTTGCGGCAATTTTATCACTCCAGATTAAGGCTTTGTCCCAGCCTTACCTCTAAATTTAGCTTAATTCAGTCTATGACTGAATGTTTTGAGTTTTATGAGTGGTCAAAAACTTCAGTGTGATCCTAAATGGATCTCAATTTATAATTTAAATTCCCAAAAGGCCTTCGTCTAATGTCATAATACCATCCCCTGGTTTGTGTTTCAGATGAAGGTTGTTTATCAGTGGTTTTGGTTGTTAGTGTTTTGGCAGGCACTAGTTTTATACCTTTCTCATTCTTGTCCTGTTTTGTGTTTTTGTCGCTAAAGATGAAGGTGGTATGTGGAGACCTTGAGGCCTTACACTATGCCATCTCTACCATCATGCAACTATTGGCACTCTACCAGGAGGAGGAGGAAGAGGAGGATGGAGGAGAGACACATTACCTTGCACTGCCAACCATGATGGTATGTATAGTACTTTGACACCCATACATATATACACACATGCATACACAGACATACACTCACATACATACCCACAGAATGGGGGGGTGGGGGAGTGGTAGTCACACAGTAAAATAATATAATTCGAAACAAGATTATAGTTACTCTTTGTGATCAAAATTGTTTTTCTTGTATACGAGAAGTAGAGCCGTACATCCGGAACAGAAGCATGTGCCTGTTTCGATTTTTCGTTACTTCCCCTTGTTCCTTGTTCCGGACC
>JAUEKZ010209676.1:0-10501 GCA_031471865.1 Melibe leonina
TCTCTCTCTCTCTCTCTCTCTCTCTGTCTGTCTGTCTGTCTGTCTGTCTGTCTGTCTGTCTGTCTGTCTGTCTGTCTCTGTCTCTCTCTGTCTGTCTCTGTCTCTCTCTATTTCCTCCTCTTTTTTTTTTCCTGTTGTGATTATGAATGGCTCCTTCCCCTCGTTTGTTGACATCAGTCCATTAACTCACCTCTTCTGTTTCACAACAGTCCATCGGACAGTCAGCTTGCTTCCAGCTATGGATGTACTCCCGTATCCATGCCCAACTTCGAACATCCTTCCCATGAACTGCTCAAAGAAAATGGCTTTGTGTGGCAAGTCTACAATAAATTCCATTCCAAGTGCCTTAAAGGTAATAATTGGCTTTAGGGTTGTGATACAGTATTTGATTATTTTAATTTTAGTATTTGAAACTCGAGGTTAATTTTAATTCGCATTGGAAAATAACCCATGTAATCAACACCCCCTCCAGCTAGTCATATATTTTATTCTGCAGCAACTTGCCATGTTATTCCTTTTTAGAGAAACTTTGAAATAATTATAATAAATATCAGGATATGCATGCGCTAGAAGTCTTTCTTCCTCCCTCAAAAAATTGTGATTGATTGCTTTGTGGGAATTTTTAGTGATTAACTTTTATGTAATGGCATACTTGGTCAAGGTTCTGTCTTTTTTCAATCAGGCATTGATCATTATGAAACAGGAAACATGCAAAGTCTCACGGGTCTCTCAAAATAGCCAGCTTTGACGTTTCAAAGGGGAGGGGAATGTGGTTAAAGCTTCCAATATATAAAGATTGGTTGAGTTGAGATTTTTAAAACTCTTATATCGAATTTACTTTTAATTGGTTTAATCAAAAAAGATGATTCAGTGTTCACATGACATTAGTGATTCCATTGTTTTTATACTTTTCTATTTTTTCATCTAGAGAGAAAGAGACTCGGTGTGGGTCTTTCGCAAGAGATGAATTGCCTCTATCGATTCTGGTCATTCTTTCTGCGACAGCACTTTAATAGGAAGATGTATTATGAATTTAAAAACCTTGCAGTTGAAGACTCACTTAAAGGACACAGGTAAGTGATTATCTTAACAGAACAATGTTCCCTCTCCTTTAAATAGAGGACTAAAGAGGAAATCAAGATTTGCAAATTTTCGGAAGCACAAAATATAGCTTTTAAAAAATTCATTGAAAAAATAATTGCAATTAAATTTGAATGATTGTTCATATTGTAATTTGCATTACTTTGTGTTTTATATGTGCAAGATTTATTTGACTGGAAAGCAGTTAAATTTTTTGGGAATTTTTCAATATACTCCAAAAATGCCCACCCTGTGTATGTGAAACATTTTCGGGCCCCTTAGTTGAAATATTTTTTATAGACATTCATTATATTCAGACTTTGGTTGATTTTCTTGATACAAGTTAATGAATTGTCCATTTGTTGATATAGACTTTGGCTAGTTATGCAACATTGACCTAGAAAAGAACTAGCTATCACCAGACCATGCTAGATAATTTTGCTGACAAACTTTGAGATTGAGAATGCGTTCTAATATCTTGACTGAAAAATTGCTTGCTTTGTAACATGTCAATATAATTTTTATTTTACTAGGTACGGCCTTGAATGCCTGTTTAGGTACTTCAGCTATGGACTGGAGAAGCGATTTCGACCGGAAGTCTTCAATGATTTTCAGGAGGAAACAATAAGAGATTTAGACAATGGTAATTCCTAGAACCTTTTTAGATCTGTTTGATAAAATATTATACATATAAATTTGTGTGCTTTAGCCAAAATAGAGCAATCCTCTAATGGTCACCTTATTGGTTTCATGTAATAAAGCAAGTTGCAGCTTGGATTATGTCCAGTCAGTATTTGTTTGTCTTTTAAAAAAGAATATATATAAGTAATTGTTTATTCAGCTTTGACATGAGTAGGATATAATGTGAACTCTGTCAGGAAAGCAGCAACAGATATAGGAAAGTCCACCGCTACTGTTTACTTTTTATAACATTTTAGTCAAAATTTCATCTTTCATTTTAAAAAAATATAACATAGTATATCTGTAGATTATCATTTTGAGAATTCAGCCTGAAAGTTTGCAAAGCTCTTAGATAACTCCATAGCGTATGCTTATTGATCAAAGAGAGCCACCCAGATCATGAGGAATGTTACAGATACAAACAATATTCCGAAAGCAAAGGAAATTTCTTTGTTCCTATTCAACCAAATAAACAAAATCACACAAAAAAAATATATTAAAAAATTGATAATTGTTGAAAGAGTTTATGCAAAAAAATGTGAGGATGGTTACAATTGAAATCCCCCTTGAAAACCCAATTTTTAATTTTAATTTACTATCTCTAAAAGCAATCTACAAAAAACAAACCTATTTTGATAATAATAATAAATCTTTATTGTCCTCAAATAGTGGCAATTTTTCATTTGCTTACACATGAATGTTAATCAACCCATTCACACATGTATTTATTAGAGATACGATACATCACAAGTATTGACAAACGACCACACACGTAAACCCATTCACTAATTTTGTCATTAGACAAAATAGAAAAGCAAATCAAATCAGTAGAGTGCTTTCTGGTTGAAAATGTGAGGAATGCTACAGGCCGTCAGCAGGTAACATTCCTCACACATCCTTGAAAAAATTAGAATCTGATAAGTTTACATGGTTAAATAGTCAGATTATTAAACAAAGTATTCAAATCCCATAGAAAATGTCTTTCATATTAGAGAGACTCTGTTAGATTCCGAAATTTGACGAGACTTGTGAGGAATGTTACTGTTACTGCTCAGATTGTGAGCTTCAACTTTCATTGTCAGTCAATGTGTCCCTTAGTATGTTTAGGTTGTTTATAAACATGGCCGAAGACCTAAGCTATGTTAAAAAGATTGAGAAAATCATCATTGTGCCGCAGCAAAGAAGAAATAATACATTTTTTATTATCTTCCATGGGGATCATGAGGACGGTTAAACAGTATAAAAGAACGGACAAACTATTTGCGCACTTTCTCACAGATTTGCCATCTTGAAAAGATCTAAACAATGACCGGCAACGAATGCTTTGCGGAAACACTTATTAAAAATATGGAAGCCAGTAAAAATAAACTAATCTTCTTCTTCCAATTAACTGATTGACTTGGCTGCCAGTGCGCATTTCAATGTGGTCGATTACAGACCTCTTAACTCAAAGCGTTTTTTATATTTTTTCTAGTTTTTTATTATTATTTAAAGCAATAATTTATTGGGTCTTTCTTAAAGTACTTGAAAATGAACACCGTGAGGAACGCAAAAATCGGAAGATTTATCACTCACGTTAACGGCACATCGCAAACACAGCTTTGCAAACAAAATCTAGAGGTCGGCTCTCGGGTATATGTTCATGAAGGACAAAATATCACTTTATGACAGCTTATAACATTTCTGACAGTCTGGTTGTGAATTTAGGTAATTCTTCAACTGGTTAAAACGGACGATCACATGCAACATTCCTCAGAGTGATTCACAGTGCTCTCGCAATAATTACTTGATAGATTCGCAATCTTTTTCATGTTTTCTGCACTTTGACTTGTCTTTGTTATAATGACATATGAACATGGAACAGAACCTGGATTTATCTGTGTAAATAGGATGCAACCATTCGGCCATGTTACCTTTTTGGTTTGAAAAAAAGAAGGCACATTTTTTCAGTTAAGTGTCATTAGTGAACCAGTTCACTTATGTTTCTCAAACTTAGGAGAGTTTCTTTATCCTTTTTGTGACATAGAAAAACCAAAGTTCTGAAAATTTAAGATTAAGGGAAAATATTTTTCATGAGTAAAGACATGGGAGTTTTTGGTAGTGGACTTACCCATATACTCTTGTTATACCAATTTCAATAATTGTTGAAAATATGCCAGGATGTTGTGCAAAAACAGCCAGTATAAAAAGTAATCCCTATTAAATGCACCATGTACTAGAGAAAACATGCTCTTCGGTTACAAAATGACATTCCACACCAAATGGTACTGTGCATTTTCATTGATAGATTTTGTGCATGATGGACAGTCAAGTGTGTGAAAGAGACGTCTGCCCTGCGTATCTATCGTCTTTAGTATCTCATAGCTGTATATCATAAGAAAACAAAACCCATTTGGATGCATCAACAGAAGGCAATATTTGAAACTGTGGTGTACTTGTTAGTGTCTGTAGGGATAACGCACTAAATCAGGTTATCTCAAAGCTTATGAAACAGCTGTGAAATTATTTTTTTCCCCTCAAATTTTCTTTGTGTGTGTGCTGTTTTTGCAGACTGAAAAAGGAAGCCAAGTATAAAAAAGATTCAAAATTAATGGAGTTAATTGATTATCTAGAAAATTAACCATGACTTTTCTTTTTCTCTTTGCAGGTCAATTGTATGGACTGGAAAAATTCTGGGCATTTTTAAAGTATTCTAGGAGAACTGTTACAGTGAATGATCAGTTAAAATCTACACTTTCAACGTACAAGAGGCTGGAAGATTTTAGAGTTGATGGTGTGAGTACTGTTTTTACTGAATGAAAAGATCTAACAGCTGTTGATTAAAACTTTGGTAAATTACGAATAATGTGTACCCGCACATATTTCTATTGCACAGGTTTGAGATAGTCAGTGTAAGACTTATCGGAATGTAAACTACCCGCTCCCCTTGGAAGATATGTCAGTGCACAATTCATAACAAATGTAAAAATTGTATTGTGTCTGCCACTCATTTATAAACTAAAACCAAAATCCGGGTTTCAGCTATTAGTGAACTGATTGTGATGATATTTACCATGGTGATAAAGTTAATTTCCGTAAATATATATTTGATCTGTCTTTGAAACATTTTCGATTAATAAATAAACAGCGTTGTAAGTTTATATTATTTTGTTTATGAAAGGCAAGGCCCCCTTAAGTTTTGTTTTTTAAATATATCAATTTGTCGCGATTTCTCACCACTCACCTTACTAACAAACCAAAAAATCATTTTTGTTGGAGTGAATGATTCAGATTCAAATGGGACTTTCCTCTGTTATTAGAACGGGTCACTAGTAGAAAAGGAACAAGGATTAGAAGTTAGTGCTAGTATAATATGTTCTGATCTGGGTAAAGCTTTTTGAACTAAAATGAAAATCACTTCCCTTATTCGGCTGCAACTAGTATACTAAATGTAAACTTGCAAAACTTGGACAGTTTTCATTGTTAACATAAAAGGGATGTACAATTGTCAAGGATGTTTGCACATATTGAAATATTGCTCTGATTTCTTTCTCCTGATGTGATACTCATGTTGTTAAAAGATTAACATCATTTGGTAAAGAAGTTTTTGTGAAAATATCTCGAACCAGATTCTGTGGATTTGGTACATTGTCATTGTGTAAAAACTTGACCTTATATGATCAAACTTAAATTGTATATTTGTGCATAATGTAGCATTTGTATTCCACAGCCTGAGCCTGATCAAGCATCCAGCTCTGCCAGTCGTGAGGGTAGTCTAGGGGCAGCAGCATTCAAATCAGAACCAACATCCAATCCTTCCAAGGCCAGCAGCTAGTCATAAGTCCTCACATCATTCAATCCATGAAACAAGAGTGTATCATTCAATCAGAATTCTTCATCTTACTTCTTCCATTTGATTTTTTTTTTTTTTTTTCAGTGTGGGCAAAATTTATTATTGACAATGTATTGGGTTGCACTGAAAAGCTACCAACTAGTTTGTGTCAATTTATTTGATATTTTGTCTCCTCAGTGATAGGAATTTTATTTTATGGAAATGGGTATTTTAATTTTTGTTTGTTTTAACTGAATGACGACTGCCCTTTCAGAGCAATCTGAAAATAGATCTTGAAGATCTTATAACATGGACTGAAAGTGAATGAAGTTGATCTTACAATTAACATTTTCCTATCCATTTCTCAAGCTGTGTTATTAATTGATACAATAAAAGGAATTTGTATTTTTTGTCAACCTATGTCCATTGCTGTATGTTCACATTCGTCTCAAGACATTTGGTAGACATAAAAAGTTCAATTTGTTAATGGTAGTTGGGAGACTGATTTTGCTGGTTTTAAGTTGTCTTTTAATCTTGTCAATAGTAAGTTAACTTTGCCTCAGGGATATTAGCAAAAATTGCTTTTAAACAATAAAATAGATGTTACTGGTAACAGTAAAGCAGCACATTTAGTCAAAGAAACCAGTGACAAAACCAGAGGGAGAATGTTTGATGCCTTAGACCATAGAGGATTGTTTTTCATTCACTTACAGTCATGGTACTTATACATGCAATGTAAGGATTGTAATATTTAATTTCAGAGAAGTTGCAGATACCATTTTAGATTGATTGCTTTGTAATGGTAACATGTTCAATTATTATAGACAGTAGACAAAGCACAAAGCTCATTGTATGAGCAGCACATCTTTGTCAAATTAAACTTGTTCTAACTTTTGTTTTGAAATTCAGCAAGTTTCCTCGTATATTTGTTACCAATGGAATTGGTAGCTATGGATGTAGACTTAAACAAAATAAATGTAAAAATGATGCCTTGTTTTATTGTGCAACACTTGTGTCTTTTGGTTTTTTTAATGATTTTTCAATGAAATGTAGGAAATTACCTCACCCAAAGTTAATGAAAATCCCTTCATGGCTATTTACCCTGTGTTGTATTTTTAACTTATCTCTTCAACACTCCCCACCCTCATTATCTTTCTTCCTTTTTATCTACTTGGTCTCTCTTTTTCTCTCTTGTAAAACAATTGATTAAATGATAAAATTGTAAAATACATTGTCTTGGTAACATACTGAAATACTTGTCTTGGATAATTTGAAATTGAAAGCATTTTCTGAAAATGGTTGTATTTTTTTGATATTCCAAAAAAAAATTATTTTGATTTCATATTCTTTTGTTGTTCACCCTTCCCTTGCTTGGTTTGTTGGAGTTTGATTAGGCATAAAAGAAAACTATTTTATGATTGTTTAAAATTTAAAAAAAAATTGTTGTAGGTTTGATGAAAATGCTGGCAACAAATTGGGTCAATAGATGACACTGATGTTGTGAAGTTTGTTATATTTATAAAATTAAATCATTGGTAACATTATATGTCATGCTTTTAGATAGAAATTGCTTTTTCTGTTTTTGTCAAAACTTGTTCTTTTTGTTATTCTCTCTTTGGATAGTTCATTGAAAAACACTTTGTGTAGTTTTGAGTTCAGCCTGCATTGAAATATTTATTGTTTAATTCTATAGTGGCAAACAACACTTGTAAATGTTAAAAGCTCATAAAACTTTCATTTAATGAACTGTATGCCTGATAATCAATTTCTTATAGAACATTGACTTTAAATCATATCAATTATACTGCAAAGAGGAGTCATATTTTCCATTGAATTATTTTTCTGTGTGTCTCTCTATCAATCTATTTATCTATCTACTGAGTCTGTTTCTTTCTCTTTTGTATCTTTCAAGTTTTATCTTCTGATTTTGCATTTTCATCACCTCAAATATCAGAATAATCTGTAATGATCTTTATGACTAAGTGAAACATTTAATTTTCCTTATATATGACAATGCCTCCTTATGAATAATGCTTCTAATCTAATTGAAATAATCACATCATGGAGTAACAGGGAGTGTAACATGAAAGCTGCAAGACGTTTTATCCATTGGGAATTTGCATGTGTTTGGGATGTTTTTGTTTGGGAAGTTTTTTGTTTTGAACTCTTTGTAAAGCCTTTTGTTGGCATTATGTTGTATTAATGTGACACTAAAGAAAGAAAATTCTTTGCCGTGTGATGATATAGATATTAATGACATACATATTATATTTAAGCTGGAAGCTTTGTACATAACTTTGTTATTAAAGCTGCAATGATTGGTTTCAATTGAAACATGCTGAAATTTACATTATCTGAAAATGTACAACCAAATCTAAACCAATTTTTTTAAAAGCGCATCAATTAGATGGCAAAAAAAAATAAGCCCCATCCTTTTCTCTGTTAGTAGCATTTGGTGTAATTCATCTTTTTCACTTAAGAATTTTTCTTCTTTGACATAATTCGTTATGTTATTTTCTTAGGCCAGTCATTGGTATCATATATTTTGATTCTGTGAATTGCATTTATTTCTTATCAGAACAGCTTTTTTAAAGAATTTTAGAACCTTTAAAATGATGAATTATTTTTTGTCTAGCACTGCATATTATGGGATGATAATTTCGTATTGATGTGAAGGGTTGCATGGTCTTTACTAATAGAAGTTAATTGTTGGTCATATTCTTTGAAATTTCTGCTGATAGTAGTTATGTTAGACTGACTCACTGTAACTTTTGAATTTGACCCTAATATGATTTTTTTCATCCTGCCCATCCTTGCGTGTTCTTGAATACTTGCCATTTTCAAAATTATGATAAAAGAGCTGTTAAAACTTTTTGCTGTTATAATTTGCATTTCTTGTTGATTTTAGCAGCAGTTTAAAACATTTTGGAATACACTCACTCAAGTTCGTATTGATGACGTCTTCAGAATGGGATTTTGATCCAGATTTGAGTCTTTTTCATCAAGTTGTGCTATTATGTTTACTGATTACTCTGAGATATTATGACTAGCTAATCATATTTCGGAAAGTAAGAAAAGTAGATGGGTAAATACAAGAAGACTTAGGGGAATTTGCCCATTGTCTTTTCTGTGAAAAAAAAAATTTGCAGGGCAAGTTTTGTGACTGATTATTCTTTTTTTTTCTTCTTCTCCAATATGTTGGCCTAGTTGTAAAGGGAAAAGAAGAACTATTGAGGCTCAGACTGAAATTTAATTAAGTTCCGTTCGTTAGTTTGTAAAGTATTAATTGCAAATTATGACAGGATTTAGTTTTGTTGAGTTTCAAGTGATTTTAAAAGAAAAATGTTTGTTCTGGCTATTGTTTGGCTGTACATTTGAAAAATTCTTACAATCTTTCCTCTACTCACGCATATTTAAATCCAATGAGGTTGAAATTTTTTGATCTTTCCAAAAACAAAACAAAATTGAAAAATTACTGGGTTAGGAGTATTACGATCATCTTCTCAATCAAAAGCACTCTAAAACTAAGAAAAAGAACTAAGATTGAAACATTGATTAAATCAGTACAAACTAATTCGCTTCTGAATTGTATTATGCTGCTTTCTGACAGTTTGTAAATACCTTTTTGAATCTTATTCTTTCTCTCTCAGCCAAAGCCCCTCTTTGGATTGTATATTTGAATTAATGTGAATGGTGACTCACAATTTTTCACTTTCTATCACATACTATGGAAAGGATGTTCATCATGGCTGTTGAATTAACCTTACTAAAGTGAATTGAATGTAGAGATTTTGATTAATATTTTCTCATTTGATCCTTTAAAAAAATGATTAAAATCACACAAAAAAACTATAAAAAAAAGAAAGAAAAAGAAATGGCTTTTTAAACGGAGTTTTAATATCTACTCTCCCCACCTTTTCATCGTGAATTCTGTCTCTGACCTGTATGTTATTGGTCTAGGTTATTCATCAATCATAGATAAAAAATCATAGTCCATTCCTGACTTTTGTTGTGTACATATATGCTTTCCCAAATAGTTGTGAATATATTTTACCTCTAGATTGAAGCAATTGATGATTTAGTGGTTTTTGACAAATTTGCTTTTTTAAAAACTTAATGAAAGTTTTGACTACAGGGAAAGGGCTGAGATATTGTTTGAATTATTAAACTTAATGTCATACTACCTCCATGGTTTTTGTGGTGTGAAATTTTCATTAGCGATGGTTTGTTGGTGGTGCTATTTCTGTTTCTTCTCTTTAAGCTTTACTTTCTCTTAACAAGCAACTGCATGATGCTTGTACCTTTGTTTTGTTTCTTTGGCTTTACCTATCATCTTACTTTTTCCAGCCCTCCCTTAACAAGCTGCGCATACACTCACCACAGCTGTCCTGTATCTGCTAGCTCAGTCTTGGTTCTGCCTGTTGTCCAAACAGATATAAGGTTAAACCCCCCCCATGTCTTACGTTTTTAAGGTACCTATTTACATGGTGCAGGCGTCTCCTGGCTCGTAGGCTGTACTTAAGTTTCTTCTCTCTGGCTCTATTGTACATCTTACTTTTTCGAGCATGCTCTCCAGACTCATAGGGGATTACCATGAATCGAACAACAAATTGTGTAAGAAGATGATAGAAAGCCAAAAGAGAAGAAACAGAAGTAGCGCCCACCATATTGAGAGGTTTAGGGCGCTTGCAACTCTAAAGTCATGTCAGCAACCGGGCGCCTCTGGTGGGCACTACTTCTGTTGAACTTTTGGATTTGTCTATCAATCATCTTACGTTTTCCAGTACTCTCTCTAGTGCTCCCTTAACAAGCATACATACACACAGCTTAGTCTTGGTCCTGCTTGTCGTCCCAACAGACTTATGGTCATCCCCCATTTTTTACACTGCGGTACCTAACTACAGGGTCACTTGCTATCTAGAAGGACTG
>JAUEKZ010209687.1:4888-23173 GCA_031471865.1 Melibe leonina
CCCCCCCCCCCCCCCCCCCCCCCCCCCCCCCCCCCCCCCCCCCCCCCCCCCCCCCCCCCCCGGTCGAGGTACCTTTTCTTTTAGGAGTTCATATTGCCACAATGGTAGCGGTAGCCACTCAGTTATATTGCCCTGGTGTTTGGGAGTTCTAGTTGGTTCTTGTGATTGTTGCTTGTTTAAGTGGTGTGGGTGGGAGAATGAGGAGATGGTGATAGTATTGGTGGTGACAAAGAGGCAGTGGCGGATTTACCTATAGGACACAGTGGACACTGTCCCCCCAGCTGTCCGAGAGAATTTCATCTACATATTATTAGAAACAACGTTCTAGTTGGTTCTTGTGATTGTTGCTTGTTTAAGTGGTGTGGGTGGGAGAAGGAGGAGATGGTGATAGTATTGGTGGTGACAAAGAGGACGGAGAGGGAGGATAATGTGGAGGTGGTGGTAGCGGTCAATCAGGAAGGCATGTAGTCTGTCTGGCTGTCTGGGATTGAAATAACGCCCTGGCCGGGTTCTTTATACAAGCTGATGTGTTGCCACTCAGAGAATTATGGAGGACTTACTCGAATATCTCACCCACAGTATACTGACACCGGGGCAACAAAGTCTCAGCACTGTTCCCATAACATCAAGCGTCCGTCGGGACAATGCTGAGATGCGATTTCAATGTCTTAGGTATGAAGCGGCCTTGGTTCGAACCATCGACCTGCCTGATCTGAGATGGGCTCTACAGATTGAACTACAGATCTGATTTCGGTTGTTCGATTCGCTGCAAGCGATGCTCCTGGTTTTCCTCACCACCACTTATAAAAGCTACTATCCCCAACAGCAAATATCATCATCATCATCATCATCATCATCATCATCATCATCATCATACTAATCACCATCGCTCATCATCACCATCGTCATTATTCCTCGTTTCAAATTCCATCTCATAATTTATTATCATTATGATCAAAGCCATCATTGATTTTCTTTTCCATGATGTCATCGTCATCCATGCCATCTTCATTATCACCATCTCAACCACAATCATCATCATCATCATCGTCATCATCATCGTCATCATCATCATGATCATCATCAATCATGATCTCTATAACAATATCACCATTTACAATCAGTAATAAACCCCAATAGCATCTACAATTCTGATCTACGTCACAGTGGCAACATATTGACATTATGGCAGCAACGACATGCGTAAACTTCGTTTTTTGTTGTTGTTTTTTGTTTGTTTGTTTGTTTTTTGTCGTTGCTGCTTTTTTAAAACAATTTTACCATCTTAAAGACAACATCACACAATATTGTGTGTCAGGAAAATGCTCCCATGGCATTTTGACTTCACGCATTCGGTTTATCCAACTCCTCAGGCCAAGCCGGTCTGCGAGTAGGTGACCAGATTCTCAACGCCAACGGCGTGGACTTCAACTCTGTGGCAAACAGCGGTGCCATCAAGGTCCTGTCCAGCTCTGCCGTTTTACACCTGAAGGTCTACAGGTGTGGCAAAGTACCAGAGTGGAGAGTTGCCAAACAAAGAGTCCTATGGTTTGTAGATTTCCTTGTTGTAAACTGTAAAGCGGGGAAAAAATGTAGGTCTACACGTAGATTTAACAACTTTGACTATCATTTCCTTTTAAGGAAAAGTAGCTTTAAAACAATTTCTAGTCGTAGTGTGTTATGTCCGATTGCACCAATAGTTTCAGTAGTAATTGTTTTTATTGCTTACATCAAGTTGTTGGTGCATAGCGGTTTTTCTAGAGATAATCATATGTATACTTGTAAAAGGAGTTTGCACCATCTCCCTCAAACTTCCTTATGGCTTATATAATATGATATGATATGATATGATATGATATGATATGATATGATATGATATGATATGATATGATATGATATGATATAATGATATGATATAATGATATAATATGATATGCTATGATATGATATAATATGATATGATATAATATAATATGATATAATGATATGATATGATATGATATGATATGATGTACTTACTTTTTCCCCAGGTATGATATAGCTCTTTGCAAAATTGTGCGAAATCCACCAGTATCTGAATATCAAGGGCTGCCAACCCCTTACAGTGGAATAATTGAACGAAAGACTATCATTAATACAGCTGCCTCATCTGACTTCATTGGCCTGAACATCAGAGGAGGTCTGGAATACGGTGTTGGCATTTACGTATCAAGGTAAAACAATCTAGTTAATACATTATAGTATACTATTTATATACATTTTTTTCTTCTAGACATGATGTCATAAAAGATATTGTTAAATTTGTGTAAGGCAGGGAAGTTTGCCAAGAATATCAAGCATAGGGCTCTATTAAAAAAAAGATCTCTCCTTCATTTAAACCCTTACCACCTGTGTATTTTCTGTACAAAAAATGTCAGTGGTTGAATGAAAATAAACGTATATTATTTTTAATCCTGGGGGGCAAAAATAGCATAAATGTTGGTAAAAAGACTAAAGATGAAGTTTGAAAGTTTCGTGAAGGTCACTTAATGATAGTCAGATTTTATAAAACTATTGTGTTTTGCTCTCTGTTTTTCTTGTTTTAGATGATTTCTTGTTTTTTAAAGGGAGTGTGAGAAAGACTGTATATAATCTGTACTTAAAGTTTTGTTGATATAGCTTTAAATGTTTTATCATATCTTACAATTTTAAAATCATTTATGACTTCCTACTTGTTGTTCTCTTACAATTTTGAAATCATTTATGACTTCCTACTCGTTGTTCTCTTTCATAGATCATATTATAGAACTCTTACACATCTTTTCTCTTCTGTCAGAGTTGATCCAGGTGGGCTTGCCAGTCAAGCTGGTATTTCTGCTGGGGACCAGATTGTCAAAGTAAATGACGTCAGCTTTTTGAAAATTGAACACAGTGATGCTGTTGTTGTGCTGAGGAGAACTTCTACTCTGATCACAACTATAAGAGTGAGTTTGGATAGCCTTTTCCTCTTTTCTTTTTCTCCCATAGTTCTAAACATCTAAACACAAGTATAGTCCATCACCAGAAAGACCAGACGAGTAGCACTTTTCCTTTATTATTTCCTCAGGGCACTAACTGATGTTTCTTTAAAGCAAAACAGTGAAGGATATATTAAAGGGCTCTATATAAATGATATTTATTATTATTATTATTATTAAAGCCATCAAAGATATTGTTGATGCTTATGTGCTTTGCTGACATACTGTACGCCATTTGTATTGGTTAGGAAGACTTGCTTTTGTTCAATTGTAATTTACTACAAGACATTGAGTTATTTTTCAGGGTAGATTTTCATCACAAAATGTATTTTCCCATGGTTTGAGGTCATCTGGTCCTTTGCAGTTTGAAAGCATAGAGGATCATAAACTGTGGTTGGGTTATATACCACTTCAATAACCTTAAACTATTTATTCGATTTGTTTGTCCAGTCGGTAGGAAAATATCCAGTCTTCAAGGAGCTTTGTGCTGAATACACCTGGAGTAACAGTGGCAATTTGCAGTTGAATAAAACTACTCCTGGTAAGTATTGGAGATGAATATGTAACTGCTGTGACCCTCATTCAATCTATGTTACCTGTCTGATGAATTATTATTGCTTATTCCCTCAGGGTAATTGGTTAAACTCAACTACATGCAGATAAAGATGTTACAGTCAATGAAAAGAACAAAACAGTAATAAAAGTATGAATAGAGTTAAATGGCAATGATGTGGTGGTAGAAATAAATTGACCCACTGATTGAATCAGTAAAATACTTATGTGCTCCTATGGTATGATTTATTCGAGATGTTTCAAATCAATAAAAGATGTATACATCTCCTTCTTATCTGCATCGTCTGCTTTTTATCAAGGCTAATTTCTACTGTTCTTTAGAGACTTAAAAGACTGGCAGCAATATCTGTATATCTTATACCGTGTTATTCCTAATAAGTGCACTGTGCACTCGGGAAATAGACTCAAAAGGCTGTGCTTGTGATACAAAAAGAAAGAAGAAAACATGGAATATCATGAGATGAAAATAAACAACTGCACCAAACAGTACCATATGCATTTTCATGGATTGATTTCTTGCACATCAACGACTAGACTGTCGTCAAGTGTGTAATAGTAATAGAGCCGTCAAGTGTGTAATAGTAATAGAGCCGTCAAGTGTGTAATAGAGCCGTTTGCCTTGTGTATTGTCTTTAGTGTGTTGTAGTAGTATGTTATTATGTAACCAAAAGCATTTGGAACCGCAACTCTGAAATATTGAGGTTGTATTTCTGAGTTGTCCTAGTTCCAAGCTTAGTTTCAGGGAACTTGTTGCATTAACAGCTTTTATACCTTATATACTATGAATAAATAGTCTAGTTTGTACTATGGTGAAAGTTCCAAACCCACAGAAAATATTTTGTACTTGTTGTGCTTGGTCTAGGGAGAGGGAACAATCCAGACATAAAAATCTAGGGTTGAGTGTTTAAATTGCAAAAGGCAGTGTTATAAATCATCACAGGAGGAGATTTTCTTTGATGTACATCAGGAGTCTGCATTAATCACAAGACTGTAGGGATATGCCTATTGGTGTTGTTGCACTAGGAATAATATGGTATTCTCTCTTATTTCTTTTTTTTTGTTGTATATATGTAAACTATTTGATATATTATTTTTTAGAGACATCTTGTCTATTTTATAGTATCAAAACCATGGATTAGGATTAATGCAAAATATTCAAATGTATATATAAAAACTTGTGTTGATTTTTTTCTCTATGACTCTGTTTTCTATAGGTGAATTTGGTAAAAGAAAAATTCAAAGAACTCGTGCCCGTGAAAGTAGTATTGACCTGTCCCCCTACTTGCCTCAAGGAAGTGACAATAGAGCTTATGAGGATAGTGATATTGAGGAACTAGATGATGGTCTTGAGGTCCAGGTTAGAAGATTCTTAATTATGAGTAAAAGAGTTCTCAATTGAAAATACAGTATAAGTGAATTTCGATGTTAATTATTTCTATTTTTCTTGGTCATACTTGTTGTCTAAAACATAAACTCAACTTTTCTCTAAAACACATGTACCCTACAGAAAGAGTGATAAAGGGTAGGTGGTAGTGCTTAAGACATAAATATCTCTTTAGATAAAAAATTTTTTTTAATTCTATGAATCATGGTGTGTTAAAGAAGTTAATCTAATTTTTCAAAATTCTTTTTTTTTTTTTTTTGGTCATTCAGGCCGAAATCTGCTATCCCAAAGATGATGATGTAATGTTCAAACGCAACTATCATGATTCTTGGAGAGAAAACGACTACATTGACGACGAATACTTAAAAGTTGAGGAGGGTATCAAAGCGTGGTCTGCAGATTTTGATGACAGCCTTCAACATTATAACCAAGATTCTGATTTGAGTGATTCCAACATGGATTATACTGCATTTCTAGCAAAGAACAAACGAGAAGTAAATGGACATCAGACATCAAATGGGAATGTCAAACCCCATTTTAATCATGACAACTTAGTCATTGAAACTGTGATTGAGGAAGAAGTGACTTCATTTGCAACTGAAAAACGTACTTCGTTTTCTGCAGATAAAGAATTCATTCCCAATGCACCTGCTCCAAATTCATCCCCTCCGATTGATTATCACAGGGGCTTGAAAAATCAGGAAAGTGTAGAAAGTAATAATTCATACAGTGACTCATCTGTTTTTTCTGGAAATTATAGTGGTGTTCACAGGATTTCATCCAATGACCAAAGGTCCTCAGCAAAAAAGTCACAAGCACCTGATATTCCTTCAAGCACAAGCAGTGAAACAAATGAAGACATTGACAATATCAAGTCACAAATAAAACAGCTAGAGGCTAGGAAGTCACATTTAGGAACATGGGAAATCACAAGAGTGGCAGGGAGTTCATCTTCTTCTATGCCTTCATCCCCTGGTAAACTATACATTTCACTTTGTTGAAAAAACAAAGTAACTTAAATTATCCTCATTTTACTGAAGAATAAAAAGACCACTTTGACAACACTTTATTCTGGTCTTGGTCTGTTTTATCACTGCCTCAGAGATTGACATGAAATTATCTTCTAGAGCCTTTCCTTACAATTCATGGTTGCTCTTGCATCTGGTTTATAAATAAAGGATTTCGATTTTTTTACATTTTTTTTTTGGTACTCAAGATGCACTCTTGATTGGCTTTTGAAACATTTTTTCTGGTAAATTTTAACTGAATGTATAAAGATGTAATTTTTCATTTCTCCTTTTTTGCAATGAATCTGTGATTATTTCTCCACTGATCCTACTTACTTCATTTGGGTAAAAAAAGGTTTGACTACTTGTACTAAGTCTTTTCAAATGAAGGCAAAGGTTTTCAAAAACTACATTGAGATATGTGGAGAGACTTCTGCAGACATGATTATGGAGAGAAAGTCTTAAGAATTAATAAGATAAGATGAAAACTTGTATTATAGAATTTGGGGAATTTTTTTGTGTGTGTACTTTAAAAAAAGGAATACTCATTTTTTTAAACAGAAGTGGCATCAGACTCTGATCGGTCATCAAAAAGTAGTACTTGGTCAACTCTTAAAAAGAGAATAAAAGGCAGTCTAAGAAGCAAGGGAGAAAGTAAGTTAAATGCTGTTTTGTTTTTGCCTCTTTTTTTTTTCAAAACCTAGTCGTGCATTCTTAATTAAATGTAAATCATAATGTATGATAAGTAGTACGTGTCATGTAAACTTTTATAGTCACAGGCAATTTGCCAAGTCAATTAAGAGAATTAGCATCTAATATAGTACTGCAACCAGTACTAATTTTTTATGTTCTTATTCTTTGAGTTGTCTTTTTTAACAAATCTGCTTAATAAAACAAATTCACCCACAGAATTCTAAATATCTTTTTTTCAAGCATTTTAAAAGGTTTTTTCAAGGTTTTTTTCGCTTTTCTCAGAATTTAGAAATCTCACTTAGAGGCAAATTCATGACAGTGAAGATATGCCGTTATGTGTCAAATTTGTCTAGAATGTTGGCTTTCATATCAATGCTTGATATTGTATGTTATCCTATTTATCCACTGTACTGATCATGTTAAAACAACTTATACACTGTACATTAAAATGTGAATTTTGTTTGATCAAAGTCACATGAGAAACTGAATTCAGTAAGCTTTTATTGTTCAAATGCTTTTGCTTGTATTGCTCATTAATGACATAAACTTTGTGAATAAACGTGAAGTCATCACATTGTATCTTATTTATGAGCCAATAAATTAAAGACTGATATAACTAAAAGAGGAAGACAATTTATCGATAATGCCATTTTCTTAATTCTTATTTCATTGTGACTTTGCAGTGTCAAAGATTTGAGTTATTCATCTTTATAAAGTAAAATCAAGATTTTTAGAGTTATACGTTCTTTTAAAGTTATATATTATACAAGAAACCAATAAAAAAAATATTCATTCTTTTTTTATTTTGCTGGATTTTTATATGATATAGAAAAAACTTTTGGAGTTCAGGTGCATCAGTCTCCTGCCAGATAAATCCTTGCTAATTGGTGTAAACTTGTCTTTGATGTTGTTCTTGTTATTCTTCTTTTTTTTCTGCTTGTCTACTATGTTAATGTCAAAGTAGTCACCACGCTGTTGTAGTCATCAATGGACTTTTTGAAGAATTTTTTTTCATAGACGTGTTTTTGCAAGCTTTTTGATTTAACATTGCTTCATTTCAGAAAAAAGATTGTCTCTGCCCAAGGAAGAAGGTTTGTTAAATATAATCTACTCACATGGTCATATATTGAATGAAATATCTTGATGCCTTAGACTTTCCACCATCAAAGTCCAAAAGCAAGCAACTGTAAATTTTCATGTAACAAAAGATTGCATCCCGATATATCAGGACAGCTCTTAGGAATCCATATCCGGTAATCCTGATATATCGAGGTCAGAAAAACTATTGTAACACCACTAGCACACTATATTACTACTTTTACTAGACTAATACTACTACAATTACTCTTTACTAATTTCCCACCTGCTACTAACACCACTTCGACTACCACATTATCACTATTGCTACTGCTACTTATACAAATACTATTACTGCTGCTGCTACTACTACTATGACTGCTGCTACTTCATACTTTTAACACCATTCTTTTACTAATACTATTACTTTTACTACTACCAACACCACCACCACCATAACCACATTATCACTACTACTACTACTTCTGCCTCTACTTCTACTACTACTACTGCTACTACTTCTAATTCTACTACTACTACTACTACTACTACTACTACTACTACTACATACTACTAACTACTACTACTACCACACTTTTACTAGTACAACTACAACTACTAATAACGCAACGACCACCACCCATTACTAAGACTACAACCTATGACTAATTGACTTTGCTACAGTCAAAAATAGCTAGGGTCAAGGGTCATATTTTGTCGAAATAGCCTGGGCTCAAAGGCATAAGCCGTTTTCTTCTTTTTTTATATAACCTGAATTTTCTAAATAATGTCTTTGAACTCTTTCAATACAGAAAAATTTCATATCAGATTCGGAATAGAGTAGTCTGTTAAAAATTTATCAGACCAGTGATTTTGACAAGGCTAAAGATTATACGATATCTTTTAAAATTCATTTATTTGAAAAATTAATGTCATACATTGATGGTGATAGATACAGCAATTGAAATTTACAGTATGAAAGGTATTTAGATCTAATCTACCTAACTTTTTTAGAAGCTATACATAGCAAACAATCATAGCTTATCACTGAGACTGATCATGATTTAATTTTTAAGGCTAACTTGATTTATTTGTTAATGCTTTAATGAGGATTAACACGGTATCTTGTAAAGGGGGGGGGGGGAACGGGTATGGAAATTATGGCTATCATTTGGCAGTGATGCTTTAGCACTGATGCCATAGTCTGTCTTAATTGTGTAAATAAAAAAAGAGAATAAGCATCGTTTGTTTTAAGATTCTCATTTTGCTTCATTTGAGTTCTCTAAACCTTTCTTTCAGTTTCTATAAATGTTGCTATCTTTACCATTTTGTTACTTCTATTTATGTCAGTCTGCTTCTTTGGCATCTCCTTTCGCTTATACTTGTGCATGTATGCCCTGCTTACTTTGTTATCTTTCTTTTTAATCTTTCATTGCTCTCATCATCCTATTTGATATTGTCCTGCAAAATCTCTTCTTTGGTTCATATAAAAACTTTGATTACAAGTTTTTAATTTTATTATTTGTTTGCAGAATTTCAAAAAAATTCATCAAATGGCAATAGCTCTTTACAACAAAAAGGAATTTTTGAGCGCAGTTTTGGATCTGGGATTCTTAACAACCAAGGTGCTGATCGTTACAATCTCATGGCTGTATTAGAAGATCATGCAAGGAAAATCCTCACAGAAGATGAATGCAAAGCTGTTTTAAGACATATAAATAGCGTAAGTTAAATGGAGTTTTTTTTTCCTGTTCACAAAATAGAGGTTAGAGTATAATGGTATTACATCTTTATTTTTTTCTCCTTTCAATCATTTTGATGTTTTTACAAGATCAGTTTTTTTTTTTAATACAATTTTCATGTCAATTATTTTGTAAGAAAGATCTATGATAAAGTTTTATTATACTGTGTTAAAAAATGTTATTAACTCTTGGTGCTGATGCTTGTAGATTAGATTTGTTTTTGTACAACATCATTTTCTTGCCTAACTATAAAGGACTTGCTAAAGTTCAAGGTTTCAGTTGTAGATTATATAATAAAACTTTCAAGATGTATTGAGACTTCACCCTGTATGGTCCTAAAAAATGGAAATACTTTGACTTATTCAGATACTATACAAACTATTCACAAGGTAATGGTACAGCTGCTCTCTCATTTGCAGCATCCCATTTCATTTAAGACCGAAATTTAACTGACCCATTCTTATCAGGGTTCAAATTACCATAAACAGGACATTAAAACATGAAATGAAATTTGGACATATGTTAGCTACAGGATAGGATTATCTTTCAGTAGTCTTTGTTGATCATCTTTCTATAATAGCCTTTATTGTTTAACAGGTCAACAAGGGGTACCTAACACTACAAGAATTGTCTCCTTCAAGCAATGATCCTGGCTAGTTTTAATGACATCTACAATTTTCATGTATTTCAATGAAATGTAACTAATGTATCTCATATCATTTCATATGGCTACTTGCTTTGTTATTTTTTACAGTATCATGAGAATAAAGATCTAGAGCGATTGGTTCAACTTTTACTTGCAATCCTTGACAAAGAAGAAAAGCAGGTTCTTCTGGTTGATGTCAGGTAAAGTGAATATCAGAATTACCAAAACAAAAATGTTGTTTATAGAAGGTTCATTCTTTCCTTCTCTCTTAAATCTAACCACATGTATTTTAGTCCTAAATACATGACAATGTTTGAGGATTATTTTTTCCCCATTTCTTTAACTCCACAAGATTGAATAGGTGACAGATATTCCTTGTTCCTCATTATCGTCTCATTCAAAATCATAACTAAGATCTACTAATGCAAAGTTGACATTTATAAAAATCAATTTGAGATATCAATGGATAAAAGCAAAGTGAGAATTGGTTTAAAATGTGTAAAGGCATCTTGATACAAATGACTCTTCACATATAATTTGAATACGATATTTCACATGCACAGCCAAACAAATTGTGATTCTTGTGTGTTGTTAATGTTTCAGGGCAGTTATTCAGCCTGCACATGTTGAAAAGTATGATATGATCATGGATCGTTGTCATATAAGAGGATACAACTCGCAAAGATTGAGATCAGCTAATTTAGGACCTGTCATAGGTAATAACTTTATCTCAAAATGTTTTCTGAAATAATTCAATTTATGGTTCATGTTTTTTATGGGGTTTTTTAATTAAAAAAATTAAATATAAAGAAAATTCAATACTAGGAATTTTAATGTAATGTGAATGTAGTGAAGATTTGATATGTGAAAATTAGCCAAAAATACAGAAATTCTCTCCCTTGCTTGACTTATCATCTTTTCTTCAACAATTCTGTGTATTCTTTTCAGTCCAAAAACAGCCTGCACCACCAATTCCAACTGAAGTTAGAGACACAGAGAACAATTACATAAAGGAAAATGGAACAATGTTGGAATTTTCAAAGTTTTCAAAAGAGGACTTCAAAAATCAACCAGAGCAGTTAGAACTGTAAGTGTTGCAAGTATGAAAAGACCGCTTCCTAGTGTTATTTCTATTTTTATTTTTGCATTGTAAGAATTTCACCGCCAAATGCAAATAACTTGTATTTTGTTGTTGGTTTGTTGTTGCTTTTTTCATTGACTTTTGCACTAGATAACAAATATCACTACCAGCTAAATGATTGTTAGAATTTTTTTCCATTATCATTTTTCCCCTGATTGTAATAAAGAATCAACAAAATTCCTCCTTCCAGAAAAATCTGAAAACTAGATCAATCACCTGACCAGCATACATTCTACTGCAGATGTATCAACAAACTGCAGTTCCTAATTTTTCTTTATCCCATCACAAAAATTAAGTCTTGAGTCATCCTTGTTTTTGTTTTTGTTTTTTGTTTTTTGCAGAAATAGATATAAAAAGGGGGTTACAAAATTTGTAATGCATTACAAATTTGTACAGGATGGGAAGAAACTTAGTGTGTAAGAGGCTGTTTTTTTAATAACCCTCTGTTCGCAGCATCATCTTGGAGAAAGATGACAGAGAAAATATTGTCCTCCCCAGGAATGATAACCAGGATGAAGGATATGAAGATTTCGATGGAGTAGAAACTGTGTACATTTCCAAGCATAAAAACAGTTTGGGTAGGTCCCCCTCATCAATAATGAAGATTTTAAAAAAACAAAGAACTGCTTTCAAATCCAAAAAGAAACATTTGAATACACAAATCATATAATACACATCTGTGGCTTTAAAGTTGATGATTGCACAAAGCTGATGTTTTCTTAAAAGCTTTCACATGTCAATTTAATTTCTCCTGTGCTTCATTTCTTTATTTTTTCACATAAACATTATCCAAATCATTTTGCACAATGAAACAGGAACCAACTTTGATATGTAGAGAATTGCTGGTTGAAGGAATGCTAAAGGTCAGGAACCATATTGAGATATATTTGACAAAAATTAAGTTAGGCTTGCTCTCTCCATTTTATTATATATGAAAGTGTTCCATACTAAAACAGGGGAAACTATTCAATAAATTAAAAATGTGACACTCAAAACTGCATTTTCTCCCTTCTGCTTTTATTGTCTGCTTTTATTGGTGAGAAAAAAAAATATGCAAGAGACAATGTTATATTTTGTAATCTATCCTTAATGATTATTGCAATCACTTTTTCTCTTTCTCTCTCTATTTATCTCATTCCTTTTCTCTATCGATCTCCCTCTCCCTTCCTCTCTAAGTTTCTTTATATTTTCTTCTATCACTCGTTGTCCTTTTGTTTCATTTCAAATCTGAATCCAGCTGGAGAGAAAAAACTTCTATGGTTTTTTTTACATTGTTATGGACGGATATTTTCACTTTTTTTAGGACTAGAGCTCTGTGGTGGTAGAGGGGATCCTACTGATTCTGTCATAAGAGTCAAATATGTTGAACCAAGAAGTGCTGCATCAGATGATAGACGAATACAGGTTTGTTTTTAGCATATTGTCATCCTCTGACTCTGACCCTGAAAATGCAACATGCATAGTTTTGAGAAATATGAAAAAATAATTCATAAGCCATGAGATTTAATTTTTTTGGGGGGTAAAAAATATTCTAAGTTATCTCTACCGTATCTGCGCATTCTGTGCAAGGGATGCATTCACGTTCACCTTTGCAAATTTTTAATCAATATAATCTAATTGAATATAAAAAAAACTTATACAAATTTGCTAATTGGATAGATGCAATCAACATTTAGTTTCCTTACTTTGCAGCAAAATTTGAAATATTTTAACCCTTCCACTGCTAAGGACACCAAAATCTTCAAGATTTGCCTGTTCTCATACCAGATAAATAAGATTTCAGTGAACTGACACATGTTAAAAGCCTGAATTTCAGGTTTTTGGCATATGTCGGTCCACTGAAATCTGATTTATATGGCATGAGGACCCGTACATTTTCAAGTTTTTGCATATTTCAGTTGGGTTAGAATCAAACCCAAGCTGCGTCAGGTTTAAAACAAAACAGAAAAAGGTAACAATATCAAAACAAGTTAGAAACTGATGGAAACAGGAGTGGAGTGGCTTTGATCTCAACGTTAAGAGCATGTGTTGTTTCCAAAAAATGTTTATAGATTTTGTGGTAGATAGATGCGGGAGAGAGTTTGATGTAAATAGAGCTAAAAATAGTTATATCAGCTGAGCTGGCACTTACATGGTTAAAGTAAGATGTCAACAATATTTTTTTAATGGAATAAACTATTGTAAATATCACTCTATTAAAAAAAACACTCTTTCATATTCCAGAAACAATGCTTTATTTTTTATTATTTTAAGCAGTTAATTTTCATACACCTTTAGTGTAATATGAAATAACAAAATACTCAATCGAAACTAAAGCTCAAAGCTATTTCCCTTTTCAAACTATTCTCATAACTTTTTTTTCTTTAATATAGCCTGGCATTGAGATCACAGAGATTGATGGGAAATCTACAAGAGGACTAAGCCAAAGAGAAGCTGAGGCTATTTTGCAGGCTTCTTTCAAAGAAAAGTCGCCAATAAATCTTGGTATTGAAATCAGACATTCATATCATTTGTGAATCAAAGTGAGTGGAGTCATCATTTCACACTGATAAAGCATGATATATGTTGCTTTCAAGAGATTATCACCGTCAACTGAGATACTGCTGTGGATAGAGTCATATAATCCCAATAATGGTTAAAGTAAGATGTCAACAATATTTTTTGTAATGGAAAGCTATGGAAAAGCTTTGAAGGTTTGTTTGTGTATCCTCTGTGTTTTCTTTTCATAGAACTCATAGTTTCATGATGAAGTAAAATTTCAAAACCTTCAAACAGTAATTGTCAAGTATTAGCTTTTAATAGTCTTGGCATTGTGGGTAGTTTTGGAACACAAGTTTGGGAATTTTGTACATTAAAGACAATTTTAACCCCTTTGTGAGGTGTGTGTGTGTGTTGTTGTTTTATTTGGCGTTTTTTGCAAGGCGGGGGGGGGGGGGGGGCGTTTTTCAAAAAAACAAAAAAAAAATTTAAAACCAAACACCATTTATATTTGTTTGTTTTGTGATGTACAGGAAGTGCTGTATAAAATATTTGCATATATATATCATTTTCATAAGTATTTTCTTTTGTGTTTTGTATTAAATCGTTACTTTAATCTACAAAAAAGAAGCAATGTATAGTCTAAGGGATTATGAAACTCTGTTTTATTTATCATCTTTAATTACATTTTTACCAACTTTGTTGTTGTTGTCTTATCAGTTACTAAGATGTTAAACATTATTTTTGTCTCAATGACATCTACAATTATCTTGTCATTTTGCTATGAGAGATAGAAAGAGAGAGAAAAAAGGAAAGAGCAGAAGATGGAGAAACAGAGGGAGAGGAAAGGGGAGGGGTAGAGGACGCCTGAATCAGTATGTTGGGCACTTTTATTTCTTTTAAAAACTGACAATGCTACCATGATAAGAGAAACCTTCGAATTAAACTACCATCTTTGATTGAACAAGAAAAAATATTATGTGGTTAAAGAAAAGAACACCAATAGTAGGTATCTGTTATTTTTTGATAATTTCTATTTTTTGAGCAAAGCTGTAATGTGGTTGCTAGTACTCAATAAAGTATAATAGTTTATGCTTCGATTGATACAGTTTGCAAAGTAAACGATCTACGCATTTGAGGAGTACCTGTAACTGTAAATAAAGAAAATCATTTTCTTTCTCATTACCTGCATTTTGCACTTGGTTAGCAATGTTGTTACACAGTGTTTCATCAATATTATGTGTTTCATCATGATTATAATATAATGTTTTTCATCAGCAGTTGCAATTTTCATTTGAAATAATCCAACCAAAGATGATAGTGGCATTACAAATTTCTCAAATTTCATAAATCTTTATTCTATTCTTTGAAACCAAAAAAGTGTCTTGTTTTCCTCAAGAATTATTTTTACCATGATGGTCTGTATTTTTAAAATTGTAAATATTTTTGTGCTCTTAGCTTTTGATGATTTCAGAACGGTTTCCATGTTTAGTTCTTGGTATTATCTTATCTATAGTCTTGAGTTCACTCAAACAGTATCACACACAACAAGCCTGCAGAGTTAAACATTTGAGTGATCTCTCTTTCATCCATGATGACCCAAAGTGTAAATAAATTACTTATTTTCCTCTTTAACCCTCTATCTACTTTGAATGGATTGTGCCTATCAGATTACATGCATTCCATGTGTTTCTGAAAAGAGATGAAAATATTGTCGGAAGGATGAATGGCTGTATTTTGTGTTGAAATGGAGATCAGGTCTGTGCTACTCCGTACAACTGACAACATCTAGGTGTATGTACACTCTATGTGAAAAGGCTTTTGAGAAGATGTTCAACAGTATCTCTGAAAAAGAAGCATGGAAAGTGGCACAGATAGGAAACTGTGGTGGTTACTTAATTAATTAGGTGAACAGTAAAAAGACAAAGTGAGAATTGAGAGAATTAAAAAAAAACTGACTGATGTAGATAATTTCTCAGGAAAAATGATGCAGAGCAGTTTGATATGGTTTGGACTTATGAAAAGAAGAGAAGATGGCGGTGTTGCAACAGAAAACGTTAGACATGAGAGTGAATGGAAGAATAAGGATGAATGACCAGAAAGAATGTGGATGCATGTTACTTTAATGCATATATGAGAAATGCGTAATTGATAATAAATGATACTTTGGATCTTAGAATTTGTAGTTTTTGCATACAACATAGCAACCCTGCACGAAGGCTAAAAGATTTTATCTTGCATTGCTTAAAAAATTATTGATATTGTTATCATTATTATCATTATAATCATTATCATCGTTATTATTATTATTATTATTATTAATTATTATCATTATCATTTTTATCATCACTTCTACTTTTTTAATCTTTGCAGAAAAAAATATATTATATGTATCTCAGCATTTATCAATTTAACTAAAATATCTTTGTAAGTGACCAATATATTCTGCATAACACCAATAGATCCATATAATAATATACAAGTAATATTAAATATCTGTGTATACCATACAAAGATACTGCCTGATTTCTACTTTTTGAAATTCTGTAAAGAATGATATTCCACTCGAGAGAACTGAAGTAGGTACTATAATATTTGTTAATGGATAAGTTTATTTTACATTTCTTATACTACAGGGATGAATTACCTTTCCTCTGCATTTTATATGGTCTTTTAATGTTAAAATACTCATTAGATCAAAGCTACTCATTGGATTAAAGTTGGGTTGTTTTTTTTATGTAAGTCTTGTAGCCTCATTAATGAAGAAAATATTTCATTTAAAGTGCTTTAGACAAAGGAGTATCAGATCGAAATTTTCTGGAAACTTGAATGTCAATATAAGATCAATATAAGATCAATATATTATTATTCAGTGAATGACTCGGTGTATGAAGACCCTTTAAATTATTCAAGTCATTTCCTTCCTGATGTAGACTTTAAATGGCAAATTCAAATATTTGCTTTTTCCGCTTGTCAACTTCATGAAAAAAATTTTCAAGTAGACCTGAATTCTTCCTCCTCAAAAATGTTGTTCTTGTTGCTTAAGTTATTGTGGGCGTTTTTAAAAAAAAAGTTTTGAGGGGATTCGTTTGATTTACACCTTATATCGAGTATTCTTTAAAACTTCAACTTGTTAAAGAATTGGATTTTGCAAAAACCTTTTGTTTAAAGGAATCGTTGGATTATAAGAGTTGCAATAATTTTGCTTTTAAAAGTATGAAATGCTGAGGGTATGTTTTTTGTTTTGTTTTGTTTTGTTTTTTTATAAGTTAAAACAAAAGTTGAAATTCATTAGCAAAAAAATTTGAAAATATTGCCCTTGATTCTTTCGTTTTATTGATGTGTGAAAAGAAGACATTAAATGGCAGACTGCCACAAACTAATTGTTTCTTTTCTTTTCTTTATTATTGTAAAATATAGTTCTTGTTGTACATTTTTACATCTCTCTCTCTCCCTCCCTCCCTCTCTCTCTCTCTCTCTCTCTCTCTCTCTCTCTCTAGAGGTCTTTTAAGCCTACCTAGACTAGGTCTTCTCTTTCAGTGAGTCAAATTTGAGATAATATGCTGGGCAGAAACGAGACAAAGCCAAAGAAAGGAGAAAAATGGAACAACAGAAAAACAGAATATCGTTCAGAGTGGGTTCGAACCCGGCACCCAGCTACGGCACCCATCGCCTGGACGACAGCACGATGCAGCGAGCTAACCACTTGAGCTATCCGCTCCAGTCGATTTTCTGTTTTTCCGTTTCTCCATTTTCTGCTTTCTTTGGCTTTGTCTCGTTTCTGCACTGCATATTATCTCAAGTTTGACACATTCCTTGTGATTTCCAGTTCTTGCTCCCCACCTTACTGTCATTATGTTTCTTTTTTAGCTAGTTCTGTTGGCTTGTCTTTAGGTGGCCGATATGATACAAGCTGATAAAAAGATCTTTTAACTTTTATGCTATAGTTTGCCTCAATATACAAAAAAAAAAAAAAAAAAAAACTATATGTAGGCCTATATATAGGATTATCTATTTTTTTTCCACGAAGATTTGCAGTCACTGCAATAAAGAAAGACTCAATGGAGAATAAATAGTGCATGACAAAATATCAATGCGAACTGAGTCTTCATTTCTTTCAAAGGGCAATGACGAAGCATAAACCTTGATAAAGGGATTCAAGTAATTCGGAGCACCAACATTTAATTTCCTTGAGAATATAGGGTATGCCCTACTGCCCTAGTGTTCTCATTAACAAGTCGTGGAACCAGGATCGGTTCCAACTATTTCGAGTTCAAAACGCCCTTTTCAAGAGACGTAGACTTAAATTGGGTAGCAAATGACACGGTTGTATTCAATTACAAACCATGCTATCATATTCCTAGGCCTTTTTCATTTCTTAACCGATATTTATTCAAATATTACTATGCAGACCAAGACTGAGCAACTTGATGAATAGGAATGGACAGAACGGGAAAATAAAGTCTTTTAGCTTTTACACTTTTTCAAAATATTTACCCTGATTGAAAGGGCTCTTTTATTACATCTGGGCACATTGTAGTTCGTTTT
>JAUEKZ010209699.1:264-10499 GCA_031471865.1 Melibe leonina
CACGGTGCCCCTTCCTATGTGCTACACACGTATCCTCTCAATCAAACAGCACGGAGTTACCCTAACGAGTACACGGTACCCCTTCCTATGTGCTACACACGTATCCTCTCAATCAAACAGCACGGAATTACCCTAACGAGAACACGGTGCCCCTTCCTATGTGCTACACACGTATCCTCTCAATCAAACAGCACGGAATTACCCTAACGAGTACACGGTGCCCCTTCCTATGTGCTACACACGTATCCTCTCAATCAAACAGCACGGAGTTACCCTAACGAGTACACGGTGCCCCTTCCTATGTGCTTATAATTATTTTATAATCCCTGCAAGATTATTGATTCCATCATTCCTACACTTACGTACGGTAGGTAAAGTAGATGTCAATATATGAATGAACGGACAGCAGCAGATGTTTAGAATCAATATCACACAAAATCAACGACTTGAAATTGAAAACAGAAACCATGTCCACGCGGTATAAAAACAGAACCACTAGCGGTATGAGTGAGATTAATTAAGATTGACTGACTGTCACTGTGTCCCTCAAACCCGAGACTCAAATGTCACCATTTTTCTAAACCCGAAACGCCTCCTATTACTGTCGATACAAACAGACTGAAACCTTATTTAATACATAATAATAATATCAATATTTGGTGTCATTTGATTATTTGGTGGCATTTGATCATAATAAAAGCTTTGAACATACGAACGTGTAAAAAGGACATGTTTAACTCAATGAACATATATATACATAGCTAGCATCCATTTCTATAAAAAATACGTCATGGAAAACATATTGAAATAATCACTTTGCATTATCTCTCTCTGTGTGCAGACCATACACGAAATAATAAAAAAGAGAGAGAGAGAGAGAGAGGGAGAGTGAGAGAGAGAGAGAGAGAGAGAGAGAGAGAGAGGGAGAGTGAGTGAGAGAGTGAGAGAGAGAGGGAGAGAGAGAGAAGGAGAGTGAGAGAGAGAGGGAGAGTGAGAGAGAGAGAAGGAGAGTGTGAGAGAGAGAGAGAGAGAGAGAGAGGGAGAGTGAGAGAGAGGAGAGTGAGAGAGAGAGAGAGAGAAAGATAGAGAAAGAGATAGAACCGAAGCTACTCCCCTTAAATTTGTCTGAAAAAAATAGGTGAACCGCCACACCAAAACAACCCCCAAACGAAGGAAGCACCAACCAACGTCTACATTGTATATGGTTCCATGGATTTTCTTAGGAAGAACTGCCCGACACTGACAACAACCGTCAAGAAAGCATTTATACTTGCATTTGCATAACAAAATGACTAAAAGCACAGGACCTTGAGTTGAGAGAAGCACAGGCTTGCAGGATGCCGTCTCAGTCACAGATTACACATGAATGAAGGCTACAGGGAAAGAACGATCAGAGTCACTCTTTTCTGGATTTGAGAAAACCAACTTTTTAATTTCGAAAACACTCTTTCTTCCACTGTGTGTTTTAGTAACTTTTAAAAACTACGAATAAACCTGGACCCTGAACGTTTTTTGAAATAATCTTTGGAGAGGGGGAAAAGACTGGAGGTAATTATATCTCAGCTCTTAAAATAGCAAAATGTGACCCTGATCATTCTTCCCCTGTAGTCTTCATATACATATATATGCATGTCCACCAAACAAGAGAAACAAAGAAGAAGAGGAAGCTTCACAACCAACAAAATTTGAACTTGAGTGCCTTACCTCTCTTGCTTTCATATCCATTTCCACAATATTGGGGATAAGGTAGGTACCTATTGTTTTTATTTGTTTGTTTGTTGAGATTTATGGCGCTTTCAACTGCTAAGGTAGGGTAGGGTGGGTCATTGGACAGGAGGTAAAATATAAAGGAGATGGAGTCTTGTCATCCGAGATAAAGATCGAGGTGAAGGAAAAAAGATACATACACATAGAGCCAACCCTTGAATCAATATCCCCTTTTATCTGTGACAAGAGAGCAGGCATTACTTGGGTAAGGCAAGGCACTTACTTTTAGACACAAGCCTTCCCCTACACATTACAAAAAATATAATAATGGATAATGACAATGAAAAAATATAAAAAGCTACACATATAGAAAGAGGATCAATAATTGATCATAAATTTAAGAGGCAACTTCATTGTATTGAAGAGCATTGATGAAAGTCAGCCTGGGTTTTAAAACTTTCCCTCCACATGAAAATTATATTATATATTTGAAATCAGTGTCGATTATCATTCATAGAAAAAAAAAAATTCAACATGGCAAGCATGACGGACCCTGATATTTTATACTGATATTTTATACAGGTATCAGGGCTGAGTAGGAGTAGGAGAGACTTTCCCCCTGTTTTACAGGACAGGACAATGTAGATTCTTTCATAAATCATAATGTGAAAGTGAAAATTAACTTGGTCCCAGTCATGGTCATTTTAGAATCTTAAAATATGTAAAAACATTTTTTTTTTTAAATCTTAACAAAACAAACAATCTTCCCCCCACCAATATAAAAAAACAAACCCAAATGAACAAAATTATAAAAAAACATGACCACCAACAACAAAAAATTAAACCCCAACATATCTTCAGTGAATATTGTCAGTTTACGGTTTATATGTAAAAAAAAAACTAAAAAAAAGGAAAAAACCTGTATTAATCTCTTTCAACCCTGCTGGAACATAATATTATAATTTTATTGTAATGCTCACAAGTGATTTTTTTTAAAACTCATGAAAAAATAAAAAAGATCATTGAAAAAAGTTAAAGTATAATGACAGACTAGGACAGACTAGGTCTACAAGTATTTGCAGACTGGACATTTTCAGCGATGACATAAATTTAAAAAAAACTTGGTTCAATGATAATAGTCTAAGGCTGTGTTGATTTATTATTTATTCCTTTAGAGTTTTAGGGTTCTTTCTACTGCTATGGTCATATAAGTGCCCAGGGGTAAGTAAGATGACAGGCTAGTTAAAAAAAGAACAGCCAAACTTTGACCCTGCCAGGGACATTGCACAGAGAGATGATTTACAAGGGAAAAAATATCTCTAAAAATAGGTGACAAAGAGATGATTTACAGAGGAAAAAAAATCTCTCGCAATCACAAAGCAGGACACACAAACAGATAATGGCTTCCACCCATATGATGCACTATTATGGTCCAGGGAGACCCAGGATATTTCTATCGCCCTTTGTGTACAAAAGCACTCAGTCCTTCTAGATAGCAAGTGACCATATAGTTAGGTACCCTAGCATAAAACATGGGGGATGACCACAAGGCAGGACAAAGACTGAGCTAACAGATAGAAAACAGCTGTGTGTGTACACTTACTAAGGAAGCACTGGAGAGAGTGCTGGAAAAGTAAGATGATAGGTAAAGCCAAACGTGAGGAAAAACAGAAGTAGGGCTCTCCATTTTATATTAACAAAGATTGTTTTAGGCTGCAAAAGATAAATGAGTTTAAGCAAACTTTACATTTTGTCAACATATAATAGTGTGAAATAAATCTTGAACCTGTTAGCACTTTTCATATTTTTGCGATGTCTCCATCTTCTTAATTGTAACTGAAGGCAATGCATAGGTACATCATAAATTGAAGTAATAGCTTTAGTCTGGTAGTGAAATAAATAAGAAATAAAACCTGTAAGAGGAAGCATGGCTTTGGGATATTCTTGAGCCAAACAAATGAAATAGATGAAAAAAAAGTCTTTTTTTTTTGTGTTAGTTTGATTGTTTCCGTTTTCCCTTTAATAAAATAACTATGGTATTTGTAAAAGTAAGTAGAAAATCTTGACAAGAGATGACAAAGAATAATAACAATAAAGATTACAGTAGAGCATGCTAATAACAAACACAATTACAAAGAACTTATGGATAAACCAATACATTTTATGCCCCATTTTCTTTCATCACTACAAGAAAATGTTTATTCCAGAAATGGTAAAGAGCCAACGCTTTTACTTTCTCCAAATCTAATTTCCACATCTATTTGATTTTATTAAAAAAGACAGTGGTTTCAAGAGTCTCAGTTGGTTTCATTTCACTTGAGAGTAAAACAAGCTTACTACATGCTACCATCTACTCCAGGGGAGTGTGAGGAGACTTTATATCAAGATTTGTCAAGGAGATAATCAAACAAGAGTCTGATATTGATGACTAGTACAGACATGATTGTTCATGTCAAAGAAAACACAGATTTGTTTTTATAAAAGATAACTTTAAATTTCTCAAATTCAATATAATCCCACTAAAAAGGCAAGAAAAATGATGTATACAGAATTTCATTAAGGTAAGTAAATGGCACTTGATTTCAGTAAAATTTCACTTCACCTGATAATCTTATAACAGTGATGTAGTAAGATCAATACACAACTTTTCAAATCAAGAAAAACTTTTCTTAGGCATTATTACCTGAATAACAACTCAATCATAATCTAAACTTTCTAGCAAGGTTTGCTTCATTTTGACAATCCAATCTTCAGGAGATTGTCCCTGTACTTTTTTCTCGATTGAAGAAGAGGAGCAGTCCTGCAGCAACTCCTGAATCTGTTTGGCCACCTTGGGAATGGGGTTGGCAAGGATACCTTCAAACACATTGGATTCATCCTCTTGTAAAACTCTGGAACATGCACTCTAAAAGAAAAAAAGAAAAAAGAATTACAGATATTTTTATACAAAAAACTGTGGTTGTGCAATTCTAAAATATTTCATTAAAAAGACATGAGCTAATTGGAATAAATATGATTCAAATTATCGTTAAATATGCAACAAGGGTGAGGGAAACAAACTATGGCATATCATTATTTTGCTGCCTCTCTTTTGAATGACTTTCTACATATATATGGCATTATTTACGCAAATCTCTCTCCTTCATTTAACTCTCTACCTGTGTATTTTTATGTAAAACATATCTTTACAAAAATTACCATAAATGGAATAAATCAACTCACATCTATATCAAACTGGATGCAGTACGACATCGAAAACTGAAGTTTAAATAGGCTCTCAAACCACTTAACAGGTAGCAACTAAATTTTCAATACATCTACTGTAGATAAGAGGGTGTGTTTAGGAGCTATCATATTTAATTCAACCATTTGAAAAATAAAAGTAAATTAAAACTGAATGAGAATATGTTGCCATTTAAGTATAGGGTGTAGAAATGTGTGCTTTACTTTAAAAAAGTAAATTGCAGTGGAGCTTTAGTGCAAGTATAAGCGGCATCAATGATGCAATATAAATACTAAGGGAAAATGTTCAAATGCCACATGTTATTCACATACTTATAAATTATAAATCTCTTGAGATTACCTGAAGATTGCTGTTCACACGATATGGGAAACATTTCCTTGAGTTTTTATCACATTTCCCAAGACAGTCAAAGAAAGCACAATCCTCATCTTTGTTGCATGGTGTTGCCTTAAAAATTTCACCGAGAGTGTTGTTGGTGAAAACGGTATCCGAATCTGTGAACACTATTTCTCCGTCGACCGTAGTACCAAAATGAGGCGTTTTAACATCACAAAAGTGTAATGGTGGTTTCAAACTGTCTGCTACATGAATTAGATTTAGAATATGTATTGCAGTTGTAGCTCGTTTCCTCCACATGATTTCTCCGTTTTTCTTCAGACGACGATCAAGTTTTTCATTAAATGGTGCATACTGAGACAAGTATACAGGTCCACAAAAGCCATAGATTTTAGGGAATAATTTCCATCTGTTGAAAAGTACTGATGTTTTGTATTCATTTTGATCTAACAGGGACCACAGTGTCCTTACAAAGTTGATTGGGTAAGCAGGATTATCGTCATTCATTACTTGAAAAGTTTCATAATTCTCTCCCATCAATGTTCTCAAGATGTTTTTCTTTTCAATTGTAACGCCATATTCATCATGTATAAGTTTCTCCACTTTCTGCACTAAATCTCTGTAATCAATTAAGTGATCAAGAAAATGGACATTCTTATCAAACACATTAATGTATGTGAAAATATCCAAGAGACTATGATCAACTCGGTTGAAAAGATTCCTAATGTTTCCAAATTTTAGATGATTCATCTTCAGCACAGCTTGCACATCTTTCCCCAATTCACAGGAACCGAAACAATCGACCAGGAGAACATGTTTGCCATCTTTATAGTTCAAGCATCTTTCAAACATAATGTTTCCCTCTGTACACATTGTGGGACACATATTTCCAATAACTTTTCCATGCTTATAAAGTGAGCACTGTAAGAAAAGAAAACAACAAAATGATTTAGGTCTAAAGGATGTAGGTCTAAATGTAAACAAACTTAGAAAAATAATTTAGCACATCAAACAATGAAGAAATGGGATACCTAATTTAAAGTTGCAAAAATGAACAACAAATGGGCACCTCCCTTAGGCCAGGTACCCAGGTATTTGGATCACAGTACCCAAGTAGTGTCTGAGTAATGAATTACCCAGGTAGGAATAGCCCATTAATTAGAGTATAGAGTTTGGGTACTTTCAGCACCTCAGATGAGTGTCAGTGTCAGTTTAGGGCCTGCCTGTTGAGATTGGTATTAGTATTATATAATCTTTGATGAAGATATTATCTAAAATGTTTTTAAAAAATCAGAATACTTGCCAGTTCTTTAATCATATTCATTGACTCAGTGTGCGAACATTCCATTGTCTTTAATGATGAGAGCGCTGATCTTCTGTTCCTCAAAAAGTAGATGCTGGATCCAAAGCATGTCAGAACTAATAAAATAGCAATTTTTTTCTTATATCTGTACAAAGATGAGATAATTCTGTTAAGTGACATATTTGTGATGAAGGCTCCCTCTCTAACAGGAGGTCTAATAATACGGATCAGATGATTACAAATGGTTTCAGGGAAATCATGCCAGGAAGATGTTTGGGATGTTCACACTCTTAGATGCACAAAGAGGACGATTGCTGGCAGATAGATCAAGACTTGCTACTTTTTCTAAGACGTTAAGAGCTAATAAAACAACAACAATAAAGTCCAATATTATTGTGCACAAGTCAGAGAAGACACAATGAACTACACAGGTTCTGAAGAACAAAACACTCCTACAGGTGTCAAATGGTATCAATGGTAAACAAAGATGGTTCTATGATTGCATTGTTGTCTCGGCAAGACAGGGGAGGTAAAAATTGTTAGTACTAGGTCTTGAGCTGTGATTCCTATCACAAATCCTATGGAAGAGGTTGGGGTATGTTATACATTGGGATTACCTGCTGAATACTTAAGACTCTATTTTAGTGTATCCGCCTTATAGAGATAGACCTTTTTAGATATCTAGCTTATTTATAGGGATAAATATCTTGAAGAATATTTACACGCAAAAAAATCTAAGGAGATAGATACGAATAGTCTACCTTTATCTTAGATAGAGACGTAGAGAAAAATATGCGAATTCTGGATAGGTCCTGGACATAAATTTTATCAACAGTCATTTGATAATTCCGTAAACGAAAGTTGAAATGAAAATGAAAGTAGACTTTTTCTGGGTGTTCGCTCTCGCTCTTGAAGTTATTTTAGCCTTTTTTTAGATTCCAACTGGATACCACTGCTCCTGTCTGTTGAAATATTTTTCACCAGGTGAGTTATATAAAAACGTAAAAGATCTTTGTAGTTGTTTATTTTGGTAATGGAACGGCCTGATTACATCTGGTCTAGTCTACCACTAGACTCTATCTAAGAGTTAAGACTAAGAAGAATTTCCATTGTTGATATCACGACTCTGAGGCACTTTCTACGCTTGTCAGCTGATTAGGCCTGTCTTCACTGAAAAAAAGTGTCAGTTGCGTTTGGAGCAGATAACACAGAAGGCTGATATATATATATATCTAGCCTGGAAGAACGAACTCGTTTGACAGCATCTTGCATTTGTATAGCTAAAAAGTCTCTCGTTATTGCCACTTTCTATTGAATATAGACTAATAATAATGTTATGAACTGATGAAGATCGGGCCCTGCTTAAAATTAGCAATGGTTGAAGACGAATGTATGGCGCCTAACCAAGAACTAAATTAAAAAAGAAAAGTACTTGTCTCTTGATATTGAAGGTAACTTCTGCAGTAAGTTGAAGGTCGGAACGTTAATCAAACGCGAATAATTAAAACGACTTACTTTAAAGTGATAAATGGCACATTATTCAACAAAAGTCATGTGATGTTGAACAAAAAAATTAGCCATGTAATGTTCTAGCTACTTCGTAGTACCCTCAATTTTTACTCTTTATATATCTTTCAGGGTTAAAATGAGACTCACATCTTTACTCTGCACACCTTCAAAACCACCTTGGCGAGTTTTGTTTTTTGGCACGGATGAATTCTCTCTCCATGTGTTACAAGCTTTAAATGAAAACAGGTTTGTGACATACATTTTTTAAAGATAACATGAGTATATATTGTATGAGGACCTCAATACCAAAGATGAGCAAAGGCATTGAAACCCTATGCTGCAGGATCTATTAATCATAGTATACTATTTTGTTCTCTGGATTGTCATTTTTTAAACATTCAAAAGCGGTTTTTTTTTTTAAATTTTGTTGTTGTTTGTCTGTTGAACATTTCAGAATGGCCTGCTCAAGTAGCAATCTGGTTGTTGAAGAACTGTCAGTTGCCCACCCACAAGTTAAGAAATTGGTCAGTCTGAATATTTTTTTTAAGCTGTTTTTTAACTTCTGAGCTACCATATTATTATATATATATACATTGGAACTTTAAAAAAATTCAGGATGTATAAGTATTAGCCACAGAACACTTGGCTATTTAGCAGATATATTTAAGAACTTTAACATTGAGGGATAAAGTCAGATTACACAACTTTTTTCTCTTAATTTTTTTTTCTGTTTACCATTTCAAGTTGTTCACATGGCAAGCAGTTACTCAATTTGTTATAATGATTACAGGTAAAGATTGTTTCCCATTCTGTGTGTTGCATACTGTGCTCCAGGTCTCATAATGTCTCCACCTCTGTGATATTTAATCGTTGATTGGTTGTTGTCTGTTTAATCTTAACACACATCAAAGGCAAAGCTCTCTACACAAGGCAACATGTTGCCATGCAGCGAGGAACAGAGAGCTTACTCTAATATATCTCACGCAATCACAGTATAATGACACCAGGCCTACCAGCTTTAGTATTGTTCCATTAGCGCTGAATGCCGAGCCGTACAGTTGCTATCAATTTCTGAACTATGATCCGGCAGGGGTTCAAACCACAGACATACCAGTTCTTAGGCTGGTGCTCTATTAATTGAGCTGCAGAGCCGGTTTGGTTACAATTGAATTTTCTCCAGTGTAAATTATACTGTCTCTACATGTACGAGGCATTTGATATTTAAGTGTTTATTATGATTAATTTCAGTCCCCTGTAAATAAGTACTCAGACTTTTGTGGCATTCTACAATATGAATGGCCTTTTCGCTGCAAGATGAAAGGTTTTGATGTCGGTGTTCTCGCATCATTTGGGCAGCTCATTCCTGAAAAAGTCATCAACATGTTTCCATTGTAAGTAGTTTCAACATTCTTATGATAAGTTATATTATTTTAATTTTATAGTTGACTGCTATCAAGATTGGTCAGCTGATCATATTTTTTATCAATTACTTTTGCCAATAATCATTACTTGTCACTTTTAATCGAAAGACATTACAGTAACAACTATGTTTAAATAATTGCATACCCATCAAATAGCTCTGGTCAAGGTAATTATTTTTCTCAGAAGAATTAATTGCTCACCTTCTTTTCTTTATTATTTTATATTTATAACTATCTACATGTGTATCTGCTCTTTTTACTAGATATTAGCTCTGTTGTCTTAAGTTTTCCCTTGGATATTGGTATGACATAGCAAATTAGCTATTCTTACCCCTGTTTACTACCTATTCATACACACGCCAAAGGTGAACTCAGAGGTTTTATTCATGCTACCAAAGGGAAGCAACTCATGCCCAAAGTTTTGGAGATTTTGTAATTTGTATGCTAAAAAATGATGACAAGCATGAGCATTCATTAACAATCGAGGAAAGTTTTATATAGGATTGATAGAGAGTTGTTTTTTTAACAAAATTTTGTGTGAATGAGAATGGAGATTTTGAATATTTGTCGTAAATTTATGTACGGATAGGTGAAAATGATGTTTCAAGCTTTTCATTTTCATACATGTGTACAAATAACTGTCCCCGCGGAAAATCGCGGCCGCAACATCGCGTTGCGGCCGCGATTTTTTGCAATTTTTGACAATTACCGCGTT
>JAUEKZ010209721.1:0-10498 GCA_031471865.1 Melibe leonina
CCTGGCAGGGTCAAAGTCTGGCTATTCTTTTAACTAGCCTATCTTCTTACTTACCCCTGGGCGCTTATATGACCATAACAGTTGCAAGTGCCCTAAAACTCTCCATAAACAAACAAACAAAACTGAAAGTCCGAAGGGTGTCGTGGCTGGTTCTATGTTCGTATCCACCTCTGGCCACTCACTCCAGTTGTTGATTTTACTATAACCCTTTCAATGCTAAAGTTATTTCTATAATTGAAGCTTACTAGATAGACATCAAAACCTTATACTTATATAGATTTGCCAGTTCTTGTATTCCTACCAGAAAAATAATATTTCAGTGGACTGACATAGGCATGCCAAAAGCCTGATTTTGAAATCCACCGAAATCTGATTTATCTGGTACAGGTACGTACATGTAAATATTTTGTATACAGTTTAGTTCGGTTAAAATCCGACAACCGATGTGAAAGGGTTAATGGGGGAGGGGGCATTTCTGTTTGATTTCATTTTCATAATTCTCTTTTTTTCGCCACCGGCACTGGTTCGAAAATTGTGTTTTTATCAAACATTGTTTGTTTGTTTATTGAGAGTTTTAGGGCGCTTGCAACTGCTATGGTCATGTAAGCGCCTAGGGGTAAGTAAGATGACAGGCTAGTTAAAAGAGTAGCCAGACTCAGACCCTGCCAGGGACGTTTCACAAAGAGATGATTTACAAAGGGAAAAAAAAACCTCTCACAATCTCAAAGCAGGACACATAAACAGATGATGGCCACCGCCCATATCATGCACTATTATGGTACAGGGAGACCCATGATATACTACCGCCCTTTGTGTACAAACGTACTCACTCCTTCTAGATAGCAAGTGGCCCTGTAGTTATGTACCACAGTGTAACACATGGGGGATGATCATTAGTCTGTTAGTTTTAGGAGAATAGGCAGAACCAAGACTAGGCTAACAGATATAAGACATCTGTGTGTGTATGCTTGTCGAAGTAGCGCTGAAGAGAGTGCTGGAAAATGTAAGATGACAGATAAAGCCAAAAGATAAGAAACAGAAGTAGTTCCCACTAGAAGAGCCCGCCAACCGCCCACCAACAAACTTCCCCATTTTGTACCCATTCAACAAACATTCACATTCATGCAATCTTTCTCCTTTGTAACCCTTTTGAACCTGGTTTTGCAGCTGATCTCTATCTGTAGTCATAGTCCTTCTTTTTTTTTCGTCTTATCGTCGTTCTGGTATAAGGCAGGAAGCCTGTGGTCACAAACTTTCACCGCTGATCTCTAACCGTGGTCATTCTCCATGCTTCTTAGACTTTATGACCTCTCCTTTATTCTACTTTTTACCTTTATTTGTATTCGCGGTGGCCAAACTGATTTCTATTCTTTCAGCAGCACTTTGGTTTATCGTTGGGCACGGAAATTTCTTTTGTTTGTTTGTTGAGAGTTTTAGGGCGCTTGCAACTGCTATAGTCATATAAGCGCCCAGAGGAAAGTAAGATGATAGACAAGTTAAAAGAATAGCCAGAGTTTACCCCTACCAGGAACATTTCACAGAGAGATGATTTACAGGAAAAAAATATAATCTCTCAAAAAAGGTGACAAAGAGATGATTTACAGTCTACAGGGGAAAAAAACATCATCTCATACAATCACAAAGCAGGACACACAAACAGATAATGGCTACCACCCTAATCATAACCCACTGTGGTCCGAGGAGACCCAGGATATTCTACTGCCCTTTGAATACAAAAGTACTAAGTCCTAGATAGCAAGTGACCCTGTAGTTAGGTACCATAGTATAAAAACATGGGGGATGAGCATAAGTCTTTTAACGGAAAACATGAAAAAAAGGAAAACAATTTTGAATGATACAAACAGTAACAGTGAACAGCTCTGAGGCATATTTTATTACATCACTAAAGCTACATCACGGAACACTCACACAAATCAAATTCACACACATAACAGTAGTTAGAATTGACAACACCTTTGGATTACACATCAAACAGGAAACATTTATTACTGAATGACTCTCAACATTTGAGTAGGTATGAGAAACAATAATATGCATCAAGGAATGGCTTACGTTCAGCATCAACGAAAAACTGTACAATTGAATTATGCATATATAATATATATTCTATGCTCATATCATATAAATATAACAACCAGACAATTGGTGCAATAATATTAGTAAGTCAATTTGAAATTCGTAACCAAATACATACAACAACTCCTTGAATTCAACAGTCCTCTTCCATTCATATTCTTTATTTTATAAACCTTAAAATATCCAAGGCTGACTAGTCTTTTCTTTTTTTTTCACAAACACCTCATTTCATGAACCTCTCATACAAATTTCTTTCTTATAATCATGTAAGAGTCAACTTTCCTTTCAGCAGTTTTTCTAAACATATCGGTAACATAAAAAAAAAAACCCAGATAAAAAATTTAAGAATTATGCTGCTATGTATTTGGGCAAAAAAAAAAATTGAGAATACAAAAATTTAGCAATTACTTATTACTACAGTTTCATTTAAAATGAATCATTCTTCACATTTATACAAAGCAGGGTGTTTGTATGAATATCTAGAAAAATCAATGTCTATAAAACTAGCAGAATCTTAAAAAGGAACATAAACACACAGTCTAAAAATATAAAAGCTATGAAAAGGGATGTGAAGTTCTAACAACTTTAATAAAAGAAACAAGAATTAGAAAAATGATTCCTGGGGCAATGTTAGAGTCGATGAAACAATCTTTAAAGCAGGTCCAATAAACATGTATGCCCTGTATGATTAAAAATACAGTAGTCAAGGGATAAATGTACCTACACATAAGTGTGCATTATGCGTATCACTACAGTACTTTATCTGAAGCATACTAGTACTAGCAACACAGCCTCATCAAAGTCATAGAAACTAGGCCCTAAACACATCATACAAATTTCAAACAAACGATCAACAAAGGATTAAAATAATAAATATTCCCTATTTCGCAGAGTCAACATTCGACATTGAGCAAAAAAACAAAACTTGTGGAAACTCGAGAATTGAAAACCAAGGAACTGCTCAGGAAGAGACATTGAATACTAAGCAGTGTAACCAGCAGATCTTCTCTGAAACAGGATCCAGCTTTCACCAATTGTGGTTCACCAAAATACTCATTACAATAACACACTCACAATGGACAAACGTACACAAAATCTCTGTACTGTGGTCCTGCAGTTGCTGAAAGCAGGGTCCTACTCTTCTGGGTACACAGCCTGTTATTCCATGGCTCAATGAAATAAAGGTAGAAAATATCCAGACATATATCTACAAATAGATATATAGTCTACAGGAAATATAAAATGAAAACTACTTTCACATAATAATATTTCTTTTTGCACAGATCTCACTCAACCAATCTTACTTTCACATAATAATATCAATTGTTTTTGTTTTGTTTTAATGTTTAATAAAATGGCAGCTGCCTGAAAACTGTCTAAGAGCCTTGGATTTGGATGTGTCAATCCATAAACATCCAACATGACAGACTCCATTCTCCCTCTCATCTCTGCCAAAGCTGTCAGTTGTCAGAATGTTTCTTGTGGTTTCCTCAAATATCACTATTTGAGATCTGCTTGGGTAATAAGTCAAGGAAGTCAGCTATCATTAGCAAAATTCTCCCCACTCAATCCTGGTTCTCTCGCTTCCATTTCAATGTCAAGGTCAGTTTGCTGTCCGCTGTTAGGGACAGATCCATCGACAACACCAGTTTGAATATCTTCATTCTGAACGTCCCGGTGTGATTGTGATGATGATGATAATGACGACGACTCTATTTGCCGTGGTTGTTCTTGGGCCTCACATTCCGCATCGGCAGTGACGGTAACAGTGCCATGTCCACTCCTGACGTCATTGGCGGCTCCATGAATGACATCCCTATCCGTCATCTCTGGGTTTGATGACGACGACTGCTCATATGTTTGCCAAAGTTCCTGGTCCGCCGCTTCCATCTCCTCCTCCTCAGGACAAGGCTGTTGTAGCAGTGATGTTATGTGTCCCACTGTGAGCTCCACTTCGTCATCTTCAAAACTGCTACTGCAATCATTTCCTTTAGCAGTTTGTCTGAGTGATTTGACCATATGAAAGATCCTCTCCTCAATTGTTCCACGAACAAGGAAACGATGAATCTTAGTTCGTCTGCAAAAAAAAAAAATTGAAATTCAATTTTTAAAAATTGAGTGGATGGCTAAGTGGTTATCTCACTGTGTCGTACTGCTGGCCAGGCAATAGGTGCCGTAGCTGGGTCCCGGGTTCGAACTCCACTATGGTCAATTTTCTGTTTTTCCTTTTTTTCTGCTTTGTCTTTGGCTTTTGGCTTTGTCTCATTTCTGCACTGCATATTACCTCAAGTTTGACTCATCTCCAGATAAATCAATGTGCAGGAGACCAGAAAAATTAACTTATCTGGTATAAACCCCCGATAACCCTAGAAAGCTTCATATAAATATATATGATATAAATAAGAGGGAAGAAACAAAGAGATGATTTACAGTAAGCCAAAAGAGAAAAAATAAAAGTAGGGCACACTAGTGACGCCCACCAACCACCACCCACCCACCCACCAACCAACCTGGTCTGTCCTATTCGATAGATCCGAGAGATGGCCTGTGCTTCCTCCTCCAGGTTGAGCTCTGGTTCCACCAGCAACACGTGGTTGGCCTCCACCAGGTTCAGGCCATTCGCACCCGTGTGGAGAGGCAGCAGAAGGACTTGCACAGAGTTGTCCTTCTTGAAACTCGTCAAATTTTTCTGTGGACAATAGGGAAAATATATATTAAAATAAAATTAAATTTTTTTTATTTTTTTTTAACATAAGGTATCTTTAAAAAAAAAAGAAAGTTTTTTTTGCATACTAAAAAGATTACTTTTTCCACAGTAACTAAAATTTATATAATAATTAATGCAGAGAAAGTCAGTTAAAAAGATTTGTGAAATGCGGAATATCTATGTATAGGAATATCAGATATGGCAATTCAGGAGTTTCATAAGGATGCTGAATACCAGAGATAAATAAGTCCTTTAGAGCCTTGTGTCTCGTAGAGCTGGAGCTTATCTTGGTTTCTGTAGCATGAGGCGGACAAAATACAATGGTTGTTACCCTCTGAATAGGATGCAGATTACTTTCCCAAGTCCAAATTGTGGATTGGAACCCATTTTATACCTGGGTATGGTAAGGAAATCGGGGTAAATCTCTTTTCTCAATGAAAATCGTAAGTGCCACTGGTAGGAATCCAACCTGGTACCCCAAGGCTCTAGCATTTCGACCACCTCGCTATATCAGAGTTAGATTTTATTCTGATATACCTACCAGATCAGCAGTATAGTAAATTATTCCCAATTTTTCATTTATTATCAATATTCTATAATTTCAAATTTTTCTTTGCTTAGACAGATAAGCAGTTAAATTTCAAATAAAGAGTCCAAATGGTTTTTGTGGCTAATGCAGTCATATATCTATTACCGGTATGACAAAATAAATCAAATAAAAATTTCAAAATTCCAAAGTCAAAGATTTAGATTCCTACAGGCACACAGTTTGTGATCAAGACAAATGTTGCAGGCAGCTCATTGCTGCACCAGCTTTGAAGCTTAATAGACTGTGTATGCGTTGAGGCAAAATACTCAACAATGACCGCACTGTGCTAACACACACAATTGTGTGATGGTGTTATAGGGAGGGAAAAAAAGGTGTACACTGCTTGCTTGGTTGCGGGCATGTTGTCATTGTGACGTCAAACTCATACAGTCTATAGTAGGCAGAGCATCCACCTGCTAAATAGTACATCGGTGGTTCGAACACCAGCCGTGTCACACCTAGGATGTTAAACTCGGCATTTCAGTAGATGTCTCACCAGGCCTGGTATTATAAGTACAGTGCTAAGCTGGCTGGCACGGTGCCAGTATACTGTGACAGAGTGAGATATTCCAGTGAGCACTCTGCTTCTCTCTGTGTGGCAGCATGTCAACTTGTGAAGAGAGCTCTGCCTTTGATACGACCAAAATTGGGTTGAAAAGGGCGTTTAACAGGCATAAACCAAGTAGGTAGCTCTTTGTTACCTGAAACTGGCTCGGGTCATGAAGAGAGCGATAAGGAATGTTGTTTTCCATCAAGGCCGCAGCTAAAATATCCAGAACGCTGACCCACTGAAAGAAATGAAATCAGATAAATTCGTAATTAATTCAGAGACAGCAAAAAAATTAAATTTTTTATTTCACGCTCAGTTCAGTTTATATTTGATAAAGAATCAAATTCAAAGTAAACATGGGCTGAGAAAATTTTTCTCTCCAAAAACAACAATAAACTTTTTTACCACTATTTATGCAATTACAGTGAAGCCCCTGGATAGCGACACCCTTGAATAACTACAACCCCTGGATAAGACCTCTTGACCTCCGATCCCGATTATTTTTTATTATATATTATCAGTAACCATTGAAAACCCCTCCACAAGCTATTCCATTTTCTAAACCTTGGCACAACGCCATCTTTGGTTACGGCCTTACTCTTACTCTTACCATGGAGAAGATGAGGGATTTTGCCGCAGGATCCTTCCTCCTGATTTTGATCAGACAATCCAAAATGGCTTCCACTTTTGTTGAATGGCTGCCCTGTTTGGCACAATGTGCATGTAATATCATTACGAGTTCTAATAAAAATACTCTGACAGGGAATAAAACAATTGGGAATAACAAAAAAACAAACAAACAAACCCCCCCCCCCACAAAAAATACATACATCATACATACTTCGAGAAAAATTCAATAAAAACTTCTTATTCCTAGAAATTTTTAATGCTCTAAAACTAAAAGACAAGTTGAAAGTTTCTCTAGATTCTACAAGTATACATTATTGATAATAAAATAAAACCCAACAGAAATTAAGGTAAATTTCCTGGAAAAAAAGGCAGAAAAAATCCTATTAAAAGAAAATTCTAACTTAAAAAATAAATTTTTTGTTTCTTGCAGAGGAAGCATTTGTTTTTCAATATTGTTTTCTAACCCTCGAGTAATAAATATATTTGTTTGAAATTACCTACTGTAATTAATATCAATTCACATCAACAAAGAAGATAAAAAAATCAAGGATGAATACCTTGACTTCAGTCTGCTCTTTTTTCTTGGTGGTCACATAGGCAATCTCTTTGACGGAGGTTGTGTTGCGACACAGCGGGCATTTGATTCGCTGGTCCCGTTGCAGGTAGGTTGCAATCATGCCCCGGTCAATCAAGGCACGAATACACTGCAGGCAATAGCAGTGTCCACACAGCAGCACACTCCACTGGGTGGGAAGGACAACAAAAAACAAAACAAAATTGAATATGAAAATAAAAATCATTTTTAACCGTTTCACAGCAGGGTCCTAGTCCTATTCTAATTGAACTAGACTATGCAAAATCTTCAAATTTACATGTTCTTATACCAGATAAGTTAGATTTGTGACTGACATATTATGTAGCAATGCCAACAAATTTTTTGTTTATTATTTTCTACTGGAAACGATTATATCATTAAAATACAGCTCTATCTCTTCGATGACCCGTATATAGAAAATTAACTTCTAAGTTATGGGACGTCTCCACAACAACAATGCACGACACAATTTACATGATAGCCACTTCTTAGTCAATCTAATACGGCAATGGTTGCGATGATGATTTTGTAATTTACGGAGAGATTTATCGGGCAATTTCGATAAAATTTGGGATTTATAAAGAAGAAAGGTTAATAATTTTTGAGTTTAGCGGACTTAATCTGGCACCTCTTAGTTTTAATTTAATCACTCAATAAACGAAAACCTGACGGTTTTTTACCAGAACAAAGTGACGTATGAACATGAACAAAATATAACCCATCTTCTGATTGGCTGCCAACTTTCATTCATATCTGTCAAAACATTACTTCGTTATTAATGTTTAAAAACAGTGACTCTTGAGAGGTTGTGTCTTGTGAAATCAGTCATTTCGGGGACCCATTTTTTATCACACACCGAGCGCACATGTTGCCATTGCTACATATGCCAAAAACCCAAAGTTTCAGAATTTCAGGCTTTTGGCACATGTCACTTCACTGAAATCTGATTTCTATGGTATATGAACACAAACCTACATTGTAAAACTTTGCGTATTCCGTCATGTTAAAATCAGACCCTACTGTGAGAGGATTATTTCATACCAACTGGCCTAAACAACTCTTTGATATCTATGACCTAAAAAAAAAAGGTGTTAAAAGTAAACATGCAGCAAACCAAACAAAACAAAATTATGCGCAAAAAAAGTATTTGATGATTTCCAAAGCCAGCTGCACTGACTGACTACCATGATCACAAATGTGCTATGGTACATGTACTTTAGGGGACGTGGCGGTCGCACTGGTAGTGACGCAGCACAGAAATCTGAGGGCACCAGGTTCCGTTCCGATCAGCAGCACTTCCGTTTTTCCTTGGACACAGAAATTTACTTCAGTTGCCTTACCCTACCCAGGTGTAAAATGGGTAGGTAGCAATCCACAATTTGGTTTGGGGAAAGTAATCTGCAATGGACCAGCGTCCTATCCAGAGTTTAGCAACCATTGGTATTTGTCCGCTTCACACTGTAAAAAAAAAAATCTGGGATAAACTTCGACTCCATGCACCTTTATGCTCTACAGGATTTCCTTTTTTTAAGCTCCAGATGACTTACTACTACTACTACCATTACGTGTAGTGTTAGTGTAGAAGTGCAAGTCTCTCATCTTACCTCCACTCCCAGCTCACTTTGACACACAGGGCAAGAGTCAGGGTTGTGCTCCATCCCACTCTCGCTCTGGCAATTCAAATGGGAAATAAAAAAAATATTTTAAAAAATTTAATGAAATTTTGTCAAATTAAAAAAAAATTAATGTGAAAAAAAATTTATTTAAAAGAATTCAATGAGGTTTTGTTAAATGGAAAAAAAAAATTCAAATTGATATCAGAAGGGCTTACTTGAGTAACAGACTCATGATGTGACATGAATTTGTAGGCACAACCCTTGTAAGTAAAACATTTTCATTTAAAGCATTAATTTCTCTTTCAAAAAACAATTTTTTAGGATATTTTTATATCAATTTGAGCCTTTTCACTTCTAAGGCTATCTATCAAACTACGAACAAGAGACATAAAAAATAAAAGCCTTCACTTAAATTTTTTTTTAAACTTTAGGTTGGATTGGGTTCATGGTGACCTCAATATTGTGTAACGCTGACTCAATTAACCAAACCAACACACACACCTGTTTTGCTAGGTTGGTCAGGTAGATCAGTTGACCTTGCTTTTTCCTGAGTTCATTCCGCCCGACAATTTCATCCGAGGAGCACTTGAGATCATGGTGATTCATCTGTAAAAAAAGACAAAAAACAAATCCTTAATTCATGAGCGACAGTGAAAGAGAGAGAAAGATGAGAGAGAGAGAGAACCAAAGAAAAAAACACCACCCACATAATACGCTTATGACAAAAATTATAAACAAGGAGAGCTACGCTATACCAATTGAGCTATGACTTGGGTATAGAATGAAAGAAGTAATAGTAATACTAATACTCGGTCCAGCTGAGCCAGTCAGTCATTTGGAAGAAGAAATACCTACCTCATGCAGCTCTATCACATTGAGGATCTTGGTGGCCGATTCGGGTTCATAAGTCTCTCTCAATCGCAGTCTCTCTGTAGCCATGGCCAATTCATCAATGGCGGAGACTCTTTCCCTCAGAGTGAGCCACAGGGCTCGGAAACTCTTTAGTGGATAGAGATATGAAAGTGAAAATGAAGGCAACTGATTTTCAAAGTTGAAGATTTCAAATTCAAAGCAATAGGCCTATAATCTAATCCTGTATAAGACATTTCTTTACTTTTCCCTTGCGTGTTGTGAATTCAGAAAACTAATTCAGAGTTCTCTACTTTCTTATTTAAAAAGATATCAATTGAGGGGCGATACCACAGAAAGTATACCTTTCATATCTAGGTTAGGTGACATTTTTGGTGTTTGGCCCCCTGACTATAACCAACTGATTAACAATAGAAATTATGTTTGTCCTACACTACTCATTCTCATATAATATCTTCATATCTCTGCTCTGACCGTCACATGGATAAAGCATAAACGAGACACACTATCTGAGGGATTATCTCTGCTCTGACCGTCACATGGATAAAGCATAAACCAGACACACTATCTGAGAGATTATCTCTGCTCTGACTGTCACATGGATAAAGCATAAACCAGACACACAATCAGAGGGATGTCTCTGCTCTGACTGTCACATGGATAAAGCATAAACCAGACACACAATCTGAGGGATGTCTGTGCTCTGACTGTCACATGGATAAAGCATAAACCAGACACACAATCAGAGGGATGTCTTTGCTCTGACCGTCACATGGATAAAGCATAAACCAGACACACAATCAGAGGGATGTCTCTGCTCTGACTGTCACATGGATAAAGCATA
>JAUEKZ010209743.1:0-10495 GCA_031471865.1 Melibe leonina
ATACATACATACATACATACATACATACATACATACATACATACATACATGCATACATACATACATACATACACACACATACACAATTCTCTTTCGCACACACATACTCTATAATAATATATCTATCCATCTATCAATCTATGTATCTATCTATATTTCACACACACGCATACACACACAGACAAGCACACACACACACATAAACACACACACACTTACACACACCCACACAGTCACACACATACACACACACACACTTACACACAAAAATACACACTGAAACACACACTCACACACACACAGACACACACACACAATAACATAAACACTTTCACACACACAGTCACACACAAACACACACACCGTCACACACATACACACACAAACACACACACACGTACACACCAAAATACATACTGAAACACACACCCACACACACATACCGATACATGTGTAGTTTGCCTCATCAGCCGTTGTGACTTCCGAGAAGTAGAGCCTTCCGTTGGCGGAGATAAAGATGTAGGATTGAAACATGGACCGTATGAACTGTTGGCTGGCTCCTTTGATCCACTGGTAGCTGATGGCTGGGGTATTTGGGGGTGGGGATGGGGTCGGGGTTGGCGTCAAGACGTTCGACAGGTTGGATATTATTTGGGGTGGGTGGGGAGGGGGGGGGGGGGGTCGACAGCCGAGGCATTTCGGGAGAAGGACAGTTCAGTCCTCAAGAAGGAAGACGGGTCAGGGGTCGGGTTTGGTTCAGGAACTACCGTACTGGCTCCGTAGCTGAATAGGAAGAGAATCCGTCTCGGAACTGGTGGGTCGGCGGTTCGAACCCCGGTCATGTTAACCCTTTCACTGCTAAGGACACATGCACAAAAAATCGTCAAGATTTGCCTGTTCTTATACCAGATACATCAGATTTCAATGAACTGACATATCATGCCAAAAGCCTGAAATTGAGGCATATGCCAGTTCATTGAAACCTGATTCATCTGGTACAAGAACAGGACCAATTTGAAGACTTTGCATGTTTAAGTTTGGTTAGGATCAGATCTCGCAGTGAAACGGTTGATTCTGTTTGGGACTAAACATCTTCCTCGCTTTTGTTCATTCTTTTTTTTTCTTTTCTGAGAACTTCTTAGAGTACAACCGAGGTTGATTAGATGCGTTAGGGGAAGGGGCCGTAACAGGGTGGATGGTGAAGAGGCTTATAGAGCGATAGACGAGTAAAAGGGGGAGGGTGGGTGGTAGGCTGAATGGGGAGAAGGAGATAAAGACAAGAGAAGGAGGAGGCGTGGATGGCAGGGAGAAAATAAGGTTGGGCAAGACACGAGAAGGGAGGGGGGGGGGGTGGAGAGGCGGAGGGACGGATGGCAGGGAGTGTATGACGATGGGTCAAGGAGGGAAAGGGGAGGGTCTGGTGGAGCGGGGTGGAGCGGGGTGGAACGGCGTAAAGGGGGCCGGAGATAGGCAGGGTCAGGTTTGGGTCAAGGTCACAAGAAAGGGGCGGGTGTGGTCACGTGAATTTTAATTTCTAAAAAATGTGTCTTTTTTGTAAGCAACAGGCCGGAGCGTTTATTTCAAAGAGTTTTTTTTTTTTTTTTTTGTCGTTTTCTATTCCAGTATTCTAGGTAATTTAATGATATTATCTCTAATTTCTTCTCATAAAATGCATTAAAATAAATAATAATATTAAGTTGGAAGACAAAAAAAAGAGACAAGTATCGGCTTATTCCACCCCCCCCCCCCACCCGACACACATACAATAGCAAACACACACACACACAGATACACAAACAAACACACACACACACACACAAACACACACACAGACATACACATTATTGTCTCGAATTGTTGCTCTCATTTAATAAAATATGTACCCACAGAATATACCACAGGTGTGGGTAAAAATACTCACAACACTGCCAGAATAGTATTCATTACCGCACATTGAGAATTGTGCGATGATGTATTGAGAGGGTAGAAAGGTAAACAAGTATTCTCTTGCACACAAACATACACACACACACATAAACACAGAGAATAATTAGATAAATAATTTTACACACCCATACATACACACACACACATACACACACACACGCATAAACAGAGAATAATTAGATAAATAATTTTACACACACACATACACACACATACACACACACACGTACACACACACATACACACACATACACACACATACACATACACACACAGAGAGAATAATTAGATACATAATTTCATACACACATACACACACACACACACACATACACACACGCATAAACACAAAGAATAATTAGATAAATAATTTCACACACACATACACACACATACACACACATACATACACACACATATACACACACACACATACATACAAACACATACAAGGGTGCACACACACCCAACAATAACAAAAAAGAAGTACACGCAATGAAAATAAAACCAAAGCATTCTTGCCACTTTCTATAAAAAAGCAAATTAGGTACCATTAATATCGTGGTCTAGATATTTCGCAAGTTCAATGGTTGGAACAAGAGGCTGTAGCAATAGTAGATGGAAAGTGCAAAGCCAAAGGCATAGACTGGACTGTATTGAATGAATGAATGAATGAATGAATGAATGAATGGATGGATGGATGGATGGATGAAGAGGTGGATGGATGAAGGGGTGGGTAGATGGATGGATGAATGAATGGATGGATGGATGAAAGAATGAAGGGGTGGATGGATAGATGAATGAATGGATGGATGGATGAATGAATGAAGGGGTGGATGGATAGATGAATGAATGGATGGATGGATGGATGGATGGATGAATGGATGGATGGATGGATGGATGAACGAATGAATGAAGGGGTGGATGGATGGATGAATGGATGGATGGATGAATGGATAGATGAATGGATGAATGAATGAATGAATGAATGAATGAATGAATGAATGAATGAATGAATGAATGAATGAATGAACCTGGACAAAAATACACCAGAGCTCATATTTCATTTGCTGAACCATTTTTCGTCGCTGTTAGTGTTCTTTTTTCCTGACTTCTTAGAAACGACAGTAAAATTATAATAATGATAACAACAACAACAACAACAACAAAACAAAAGAAAACTTAACAAAACATGATAAAAAAAAAGAGTGTAAACAAAGTTCCCCGAAAAGTTGCGCTTTCTACATAATCGTAAACTTAAAAAAAGTTGCGCAACTCCCTAACAGTAAGAAATAAGAAAAGGTAGCAAAAACGGTCACAAACCTGAAGAGACGATGACTTCACCATTCCAGGACTCGCTGAGGCAAGCAAAAACAAAATAAAAAACTCATGAAAAACCAAAACAAAACGAGTTGGGGTTCGTTGTTGCTGGATGACACATCGCTGGTTCGCCAAACAGGTGACACAAACTCCAAACCGAATGATTCACTCTTCCGAATGACTCACCTATCGACACCAAACAAGGTCACACGACTGGAGGCAGAAATCCGTGGGAAGAATATGAAGAAACAGAAGCTACAGGTCCCCTCAGCACTGTGTTGACAAAACAAGCTCTCGGAATTCCCTATGATGAATGTTACTTAAAATAGAATACATGCTCTAAATATAGTTTCACAACGTCACTATATCTTGTGACGTCATTTATTTTTCCATGTAATAAAAAACGATGTCAAATAAATCACCAAAACAAACAAAAATATAATAGTGACAAATTAGAAATAAAAAACTTACTAAAGATGAAAATTTCCATTATTTACACATATCTATCAATTTTAGAGCACTTTCTTTATAATTTAATGAAAATGTTGATATAAAATAAGTTTTGTTCTTTTTACAAATAAGTTTTGCTTTTTTGATAATGCTAGTACATTTACTTTCGTTTTTAATTTAATTCATATCCGATTGCAACAATCGAGTCATGATACGAAGGCAATTGTGGTCAACAATTCGTCTACTTGTGAAACCAGCACAAGATTCACGTGTATTTTATTGCGCAAATGTCCATATGAATTCTGCTCATCCAGTGAATATTACGATGTCGACTTTACATATAAAGAACTTCGCTGAGGAAGAGCGTCTCACGATAAATTTAGATCTCCAAGTTGGGAATGCTATGAAAACGTTTAACTTGAACAGGTTGAAAAGTGAGGAACTTGGATTAGCTATTGAAAGACTTAGAGCTAGTTTAGCCAAGAAATCTAAGAAAAAAACGAAAAGAAAGAAAAAAGCTGCAGAATCCGAGGTGGATGAGGAGAAGGAGGATGACCCTGTTCCCATTGATGTACTTCATAGTGGAAACCCCATTTCTTTGTCAACAGTCAATGATAAAGCCTGGATAAATGGGGCGGTTCTTCGCATTGGAAGTGAAACTATTTCAGCAGTCTTAAACCCTCCGAGTGTAAAGTTGAATAATTTATGCTCAAGAATTATGAAGGGCTATCCCTTATTCCCTGAAGTTGAATACGAGTTCTGTGATGTTGATAGTTGTAAATTCTATTGGAAATCAGTTGAAACGAGTTATGTTGATGCTGTCAAACAGAAAATCAGTAACTCTGATTTTGAGTTTTCTGATTCATGTACAGGTTTTTCATTTGCACCATCAGAAAATGATGTTGGTAAGCATATTTTGCTTATTTGTGTTCCAAAAAACTCTGAAAAGACTGGAAAGATGCAAGCTGTTCTTTCACAGTCTGTGGTGACTACAGGGCCCGAATATTTTCCTTTTGAAAAAAGGCATACTTTTACTCAAGAATTTGCCAAGACAGGGGAGTAAGTGATTTGTGGAATGATTACTTGGTACTATTTTTACTATACTGGTATGTTTTGTTTTGAAATACTTTTTTTTTCAACATATAATTGGCTGCTGGACAGAATCCTGATTGAACTCCCTCAGAAACAACCCCCCCTTCCCCCCCCCCCTTCATCCCCCCCATTGATTTGTGCAACGATTTTGACTAAACTTCTCGATTTTTCAGCATTGCTCTTATCTAATAAGATACTGTTATCAAGGGCCTAGCCTTCTACTTCCTTTTTCATGTAAAACCCTTTCTAGCCTTACCCTTCATAATTTCCAAGAAAAAAGGCTCAACTCAGTTAAAAATATGTGACATTCACTTTAAAAGTTTGTTGAAAAATAACTTCTGATAATCAATTACTCAAACTTCGTCTAAGAGCAGAGAAAAGATGTATGTAAGAACTGGAAGAAATAAAGTTTAGAGAATTTTACAAGAAGAACCTTTATAAAAATGATTTCCTTTTATGCAATCTACTAATCCCTTCTTTCTTGTAAAGATCGAGACCTCTTCTAAATCTTAAATCAGTCTACAAATCAATCAGATAAAATCGCTAAATTTGACCTTTCATCCAAAATTTCAAGTTTACACACATTTAATTGCATTTTGTATCACCTAATACATTGATGATGATGAATTCATATATATATATAAATACTGTTTCAGATTTAGAGTCATCAGCTATAACATTTTGGCAGAGGTCTACACTTCAACTGAGCTCGCAGAAAAACTTCTTTTTGTCCATCTTCCAAAAGACGCACTGGATATGAGCTATAGAAAACAGTTGTTGTTGAAAGAAATTATTGGTTTGTTCTCTTTACTATTCAATCCCATTATTTTTATGAATTTACAGCTCATGTTTTTCAAATGATTTTATACATGAATGTCTTATACAGTATTTAGTTTGATGTTCACTAATTTAAAGTCATTTCTTATTCTTTTCTTTTTTTTATCATATTTTATACTTTGAGTATTAGTATTATATGATTGTTTACCATAAGTATATGTATGAGCATGTACCTTCTGAAATAGTTATTTTTATGTTTTCATTCTGTGGTAAGCTTTATGCATTGGCTGTCAGTTGGTATTAATGTAAATGAAAAGCAGCAAATGTTGATTATAACTTCTTAAAAATTTTCTATTATTTGCTCCATTGGTTTCAGGATATCGTGGAGACATGGTATGTCTTCAGGAAGTGGACCGGTCCATTTTCCATAAACATCTCTCACCGGGTCTGTTACAGCTGGGATATGAAGGCTTTTTCACCCCAAAGAGAGGGGGCAGTTCCGAGGGATGTGCTACTTTTATACGGACAAACAAGTTTAAGTAAGGTGTCATTTTGATTTGCGTTGGGTTTTTTTTGTTTCTTTTGAAGTAAATTTTACTGCATGAATGGTCTTTATTTTATTTCATGCTTGGTATCGGAAATATAGTCATGTTTTTGTTGTAATTATATATATATATATACATCTTTGTATGGGGATTTTAGTTTACAAAGGAGGTACATTGGTCAATTGTGTGTGAATCAGAGAACACAGAACATACCCTACCATCTACACCTCATTTTTCCATTCATTTTAATTGCCTCCTCCGTTCACACTGGTGTACAAATGGGCAGTGAATGAATTATGTCAATATGTGATTGGTCTAGACCAGTACAGCAACTTGTTTGAATTTTAAGTGGATGCAAGATTATCAAACTAAAACTGACTAATTGAGAAAAAAATGATTTTAATTTTCAGAGTCGTAAACCATTTGAACATAACCTTGTCTGAGTATTTGTCTGGGGATGAAGCTTGCAAGGATCTTTGGGAGAAAATTTCAGAGGTTGAAGCTCTGAAAGAGAGAGTGGAACAGCGCTCATCCGTATTGCAGGTAACGACTGACTTTGACTCGGGAAATCACTCTGGGCAGTTGTAAATTCAGTGTTCCTAAGCCAGTATGTCCTACTTATAGACTTTGACCATGTCAATATCCTATTTTTTAAGCACATTTGCATCGAGGCAATCTAATAGTAATCACCAGTCAGCTAAATAGCAACAACACTGTCTTCTCATGTTTCAGTGATTGTAGATATTATTTTCATAAGAGAAATGTGCCTTTTCTTTGAAATGGTCACTCACCCCGACTGATGGAGAAGTTAAAGTACAGGCTATAAAATTTCCGTTTTTTAGCGATGGCGTAACTGGAAGCGGCGCAGCACAGAACCTGGGGGCTCCGAGTTCGATTTCTACCAGTTGCACTTCGGTTTTTTTTAAGTCAAGGAAATTTACTCCAATTGCCTCACCCCACCCAGTTGTAAAATGGGTACGAATCCACAATTTGGGTTGGGAAATGTAATCTACGATAGACTTGCGTCCTATCCAGAGGGTGGCAACAATTCTCATTTGTCGCTTCACGCTACAATAAGGTCCGGGTCTATGGGCCATAAGACTCTAAAGGACTTTCTCCTCTATGCAGGCAGGATTCTCGCCAGCACTGGCTAGGAAGTGGGTCAAGGAAGAAACAAACTAATTTGAACAAAAGTAGCAAGAATATTCAATAGAGCTTTTGTACATTGATATTTTGGTTTTGTGTTACAGTTTGCTAAGTTATTTTGATTACTCTCCTTCCTTGATCCTTACTATTCTTAACTGAATATCCAACTTTGATGTCAGGTGACAGTTGTTGAAAGCGTGGACAGACCAGGCCAATATGTCTGCCTGGCCAACACACACCTGTACTTTCACCTGACTGCTGATCATATCCGGCTCATTCACGCTGCGACAGCCCTACGCTATCTACAAGCTGTCTGCTCTGCCTACACTCAGGAGGTGAGGGGTTGATTTAATTCTGGTTACTGAAGTCTCTCTCTCTCTGTTAGACTTTCTCTTTCACGCGAATTCTCTATATTTTGATTGTAAAAGAAAACCAAGAGAAACCGAAACAAAGTGAACAATTGGTTCATGACAAGTAGTGAACCAAAGTTTACACGTAGTCGATGATTTCCATTGTGTGCAGCACGAGGAGTAACAAACAATTATTGATTTTAATGCTTCTAGTTCACAACGCTGTTAGTTGTATTCATAGTATTCAAATACAAAAACTTTGATTGAGAGACATGGAGTTAGTTCTCATTCTTTAGGCTTAATCTTATTTCATTATGTGAATAGTCCATCTGGAAAAGGTCTTGTAATAATTGAGACTGGCCTCAATCCAAATTCATCATTTTAAGATTGACGAACAATTGATTTTTTTATAATTGAAAGCGCCACTCAAAGTTTGGTGCGGATTGTTTCAGTTGTCTGGAGCCTTAGAAAAAAATTGTATTTGGCCAATATGTATATCTATATATAGATAGTTTGCTAAAGATGCCTGTTTTATTTTATTCAGGGTAAATCCATTAGCCTCGTGTTTTGTGGAGACTTCAACAGCTGTCCTGATTGTGGCGTGTACCAGTTGATGACCACTGGGTTTGTAGACAAAGATCAATTAGACTGGTCCTCAGGTATTCAACTCAATTACTTTCATTGCTTTTATCATAATAATAATTTTTTAGTGATACGCCTGCCATCAAACAGAGAATTCTAACTTTACTTTACTCTTAATTTCATTATATTTCATTTTATACTCAATTTAAGCTTTTAGTGGCTTTTTTTTTCTTCTATGTAGAGCGTTTTTCTTCAAGACATTGATTTAAAAACTTTTTAGCTCTGTCTAAAATCTCCTCATTGGTTCTACTGTTTTCATATTCCAGGGGGAGCTGAAGAGACTTTGCATGGGGCAGAGCTAAGTCACCCAATGAGCATCGTCAGTGCCTGTGGAACGCCAGACTTCACACACTACGGAGCTCCCATGCAAGGCACTCTGGATTACATCTTTGTTGAGGCGTCTCGTCTCGACGTCGTCTCGTCAGTGCCGTTGATTGATGTCAAGGACGTGACTACTCACACCTACCTGCCTAACCCTCTCATTCCGTCAGACCACTTAGCTCTTGTCTCAAACATTAAGTTCAAATCTTGATGATATTATCTTGCAGAGCCTTTTTATTTTGAAGCCATGAATTAGCATTTTCTGTATTTTCAACAAAAAAAAATCTAATCATGAAGGGATTCTTTAATATCCTTTCAATGCAGTAGGGAAACATAAGAATGTTTTTTAAAGATTGTTCTTTTTCTATTGTTTTATTTTCATTGTGATCATAGAGAGAGCTGTCCATAAAGACAAACGTGATAGTGATTGGAGGCTTACTTTTGTTGAAAAACATATCTGTATTTCTAAATTGTAAGTTCGGGTCAGTAAGGTTCCAAGTCAACTGCTCTTTGTTTTGAGATAAAAGGTGTGAAAGTTTTAGAATGACGAATAGCTTTTGGTGCGGATCCAAAACAATTATGATTGGTGCACTATTCATTGCAGATCTTTTATTCGCGGGCGGTTGGCGGGCGCCTCTGATGGGCACTAGTTCTGTTTTTTCTCTTTTGGCTTTACTATCATCTTACGTTTTCCAGCACCCTCTCCAGTGCTCCCTTAACAATCACACACACACACAGCTGTTTTGTATCTGTCAGCTCAGTCTTGGTCCTGCTTGTCGTCCCAATAAACTTATGGTCACCCACCATGTTTTTCACTTTGATACCTTTCTATAGGGTCACTTGCTATCTAGAAGGACTGAGTACTACACAGAGGGTGGTAGAATATCCTGGGTCTCCCCAGACTAGTATAGTGTATGATATGGGCGGTGGCCTTTGTCTGTTTGTGTGTCCTACTTTGTGATTGTGGGAGGTGATTTTTATTTGCTGTACTGTAAATCATCTCTTTGTCACCTTTTTTGAGAGATGATATTTTTTTCCCTGTAAATCATCTCTCTGTGAGTGAAACGTCCCTAGCAGGGTCAAAGTCTGGCTATTCTTTTAACCAGCCTATCATCTTATTTACGCCTGGGTGCTTATATGACCACAGCAGTTGCAAACACCCTAAAACTCTCAATAAACAAACTTCTTTCAGCTCAAGAAGTTGTCCGTTATTAAACCTTTTTTCCTTTAGGTTTGGTGTATGTCAAATGTCATCATGTTTATAAAACATTATGTTTATTGTAACATAAGAGATACATTCTTTGATGATTATACATGACTCCAGTCATTTTTTTTTTCATTCACGTATGTACTCTGGAAACCAAGAGCCTCTGTACTGTACTACTACTGCTGTATGAAAAATAAATTATATGATGATGAGAATAACTATCATGATTTTTCTTTCAAACGATGTGGTGGCTGTTGTCGGGCGCTTATGGTGGGTGCTACTTCAGTTTATTTCTTCCCTTTAGGCTTTACCTATCCTCTTACTTTTTCCTCGCTCCTGCGAACCCGCTGTCATTGTTGGCTGTCATGTAAGCAATAGGAGCTACATAATGATTTTTATCAAGATCTCTAGCAACTTGCACATACGATGTGTTTGGTGCTGATCTTTGATAAAAGACATTTTCACGGGCGCCTCTGGTGGTCGCTTCTTCTGTATCTTTTCTTTTGCTTTACCTGTCATCTCACTTTTCCAGTGCTCCCTAGCACGCTTACACACACAGCTGTTTTGTATCTGTTAGCTCGGTCTTGGTCCTGCCTGTTGTCCTAACAGACTTATGGTCAGCCCCCATGTTTTTGCACTATGGTACCTAACTACAGGGTCAATTGCTATCTAGAAGGACTGAGTACTTTGGTACACAA
>JAUEKZ010209765.1:0-10494 GCA_031471865.1 Melibe leonina
ATATATATACAAATATATATATATATATATATATATTCAGAGCTCATGCGGTTTCCTTTGCGATAATCAAATGACAATGATAGCTACCTTTCCAAAATATGCCCAAAAATTTTAAATCTGAAATATTTTAGAGTTGGATAGAATTTCATCATGAGAGAAGGAAATAACAGTTACTTTCACATCGAGGTCTGATTTTAACCCAATTTGATATACAAAATCTTGAAAATGTACGTGTTCTTATACCATATGAATTTGATTTCAATGAACTGAAATCTAATTTATCTGGTATAAGAACAGGCAAATCTTGAAGAGTTTGGTGTCATTGTCAGTGAAAGGGTTAAGAATTAGCCACGTAGTGCCGTCGGGACATGGCCCGACTATCACTCAGCTTTGAATCCTCGTGTTGTTTAGCGCGGGCTCCCAGTTGGAGCAATAATTTTTTTCAGGGCTTTGTCCTGTCCACCCAGCAGAAAATCGGGAGCTAGGTAAGTAAAGGCGGCGTTGAAAGTAATGGCAACCTACACCACTCTATGTTGTATGTCTAGTAAAATCAGGGCTGTATAACTGGTCCCTTTCAATGTGACTCATTTTACCTTGTCTCAGTTAAGCAGGAAGAATATTTCAAATCTACTTTTATGAAAGTAATACACCTTATACAGTTTTTTAAAAATTAATGAAAAAGCTTGAGTTTTGCATTGCGCAATATCAACTTAACATGCTTAAAAGTGTCCCTGGCCAACAGCAACATTCAACATACAGGACGAGATATGCTGCCTGTTAGGCGCATGTTTATCTATATTCGGACAGGGACAACACTATTCATGGTCATGTACTCATTTTACACCTGATTATGGTGATAAAATATTAGTTAAGAGCTTTTTCCAAGGACTCAACTTTACGCCGTCTCGTGACGGATTCGAACCAGGGAATGTTCAGTCAAATGTCCAACTGCCAACCCATTTGGCAACAGAGCCGTTTAGCATTGAAAACGTAATTGGGCGCTTATATGACCATAGCAGTTGCAAGTGCCCTAAAACTCTCAACAAACAAACAAAGAACGAAAACGTAATCAGGCCATCAAAGCCAAAATAAAATCACACTCACACAAAACAAACAACAAAGCAGCTGCATTGTTCAAACTGGAGTGCTTTGTCAATATAAATTGTCAATCAACCAAATTATAACCTGGCTTTGAACATTTCCATGTAAATTATCGATCTTTAAATACAGTTTATTTTGAATTTGGCACAAGCAATGTACCTTCAAAGCCCTGAACAACAAAAAATAGAAACCAAAACTTTTAGCATGGAAACTAAAAGCATATATATCTACCATTGATTTTACTTTTATTGATGCGTCTGTAGTGAAAATTGCAAAAGGACAAATTCTGGTTAAGTTGAATTATAAAATTATGTTACAAAAGTAGAAATAACTCATGAGGTAGGGACAATGGCGAAGAGTGAATTGGCCTCTCCGACTTCAGCCAAAAAAATTTAGAATATGATATCATTGGTTTTACCACAAATTTAGAAAAGTCAATGTTCTATGACAAAGACTGAAAGAATGAGCTACAATAAATAATTCTTACACCTCCATAAAGAGTACTTATACCTTTAAGTTGTCTCTCTCGCGTATAGATGTGAAATTCCTGGCTTATTGGTCCTCGCCATAAATATGTCCATAAACAGGAGTCCACTTCACAAAAAACCTTGTAAACAAGATACCCATCTACACACTGGTCACTTCAATAGGAATTTGTCTTTCATTTTGTCAAAGGCTGTCCCCTCATGCCTCATATTCTATATCACCACTTGATGTTGGGAACACACTGGTGAGTTATGTTATAGATACTACTATCACTATACACCGGTTAGTCTAGAAGTAGCCATGAGTCAGTGCTTTGGTGGGGCGGTAACCATGGTGGAATTGTATGGGCGTAGCTTTCTGACGAGTTTCTTGATTAGATATTTCAATAAAGTATGAATAGGATCCCCAATGTTTGGAGATCTGAATCACGGTATTGCTTTTATGACAGTGAGACACACATACTATTTTATCTTTAATCCCCCGCCAATCAAAATATATTTAGAAAAACGATTAACACCTGCACTCACATACATTCACACCCAGCTTATTCCGCTGGATTGTATATTTTGGTTATCCGTACACTGACTTTGACATGAATCGAGTAGAATTTTACATCCGATTTTCCCAACAACAATATCGTTTTTCATCTATCGGTTAATGTAAAAAATTTCACTTCGATTCCAAATTCAGATTCAGACTCAAAATTTCCTACGCCGAAACTTTTGAGTTTAAAAAGTTTGATCATAATTTGGCACAAACTAACACTGATTCAATAAGGATTGAATTGCATTGCTTGCTTAGTATTTTATTCAAACAAATAAATTTAATATTGTTCCCGAGCTGTACAAATTATGAATGTTATATCAGGAAATATATTATTGTTTAAATGGCAAAATGCCCTAAATGATACCGATATTCAAGACTTAAAACAATGGACACCATCTATTTTTAACTAAGCCTTCCCAGAGTGCCACAGCATTACAACTATGTGAAGTGAAAAACTAGCATTCTATTGAATAGGTGACCAAACGATTGTACTGTTTTTTCTTGTTTGTTTGTTTGTTTGTTTGTTGTTTGCGTGTGTGTGTGTGGTGTTTTTAACAGCCATGACTTTTACCACTCTAAAAAGAGTAAGATAATGTGAAATTATCCATTCAAATATTAATTGATTGTACAGTGGACTGACATATGCCAAAAGCCTGAAATCCGGACTTAAGGCAATTGTCAGTCAACTGAAATAGGATTGAGAAGATTGAGAAAATCTTGAAGAGTTTGATGTATGTAGCAAGTAGTTTGAGAAATAACCTTAGAATTCAAAGGGTTAACAGAAAATTATAAATTCTCTATGTGAAATTATAGAGAAGAAATAAAATAGACAGCAGGTGCAGTAACTGCAAAATAAACGATAATAAAAGGTGTGTACCATAATAATAAAGTTACAACCCTTTGCATCAGCATCTGAGAAAAGAGAAATGAGATATAGGGTTTACCAAGGGACATAACCCAAATTAAATTTTTCCTATTTTCCATGGCATGCAGAGTTGTCTCCTAGTGGAAACAAGAGTTTAAGAGGGGCACAATTCTTATCTTTCACACACAAGATATGATAGATAGAGCACATTTAAACACGCTTCTATGCTGTCATGATCCTTTCATTGAACTAATGTAAATATTATGTGTGTTACTTTTTGTGTGAAGAAATGTTTTTGAATCTCTCGATGGCACATTTCTTTCTTATAAGCATACTTTATCTCGTCCAAGGTTCATCTCGTTATTTTAGAGTATGAGAAGGCGTTGATCCTCATTCTTGTAGAACAACAGTTAATCTCACGTTATGATTATAGTCAATTAATTAGCTCAACTCAGGAGATAAAGAGGTCGCATGATCTAAATTACACATAGAAGGAGGAACAGAAGGAGAAGAAGAAAAAGACGACGAATGATAAGAAAAAGAAGAAAAAGACTAATAATGATAAGACGAATGATAATGAAAAGAAGACTAATAATAATAAGGAGAAGAATACGATTAAGAAGAAGAAGCATGTGGAGGAGGAGAAAGGAAGAGGGATGTAGGTGTGAGATTGATGTAGCAATGGAAAATAGAATAAAACGAACTGAATACATACCCTTACAGAAGAGAGAGAGCGGGGAGAGAGAGGGAGAGAGAGGGGCGGAGAAAGAGGGATAGAGAGAGGGGGAGAGAGGGAGAGAGACGGAGAGAGAGAGGGATGGATAGAGAGGGAGAGAGAGATGGAGAGAGAGGGGGAGACAGAGGGAGATAGAGGGAGATAGAGAGGGGTGGTGAGAGAGGGAAAGAGAGGAGGAGAGAGAGAGGGAGAGAGATGGATAGAGAGGGGGAGAGGGGGGGACAGAGAGGAGAGGAAGGGGGAGAGAGGAGAGAGAGATGAAGATAGAGGGAGAGAGAGAGGGAGAGGGAGATAGAGGGAGAGAGAGAGGGAGAAAGAGAGAGAGGAGAGGAAGGGGCAGAGAGGAGGGAGAGGAGAGAGAGATGGAGATAGAGGGAGAGAGAGGGAGAAAGAGAGAGAGATAGAGGGAGATAGGAAGGGAGAGAGAGAGAGTATATATTGGAAAATCATTAACAGGCAACGTATCCAGCAGCTCCTCGGTGAAATATGACCCAACTCCTACAGTTGCGGTTCATATACACTCTCCTAACAGACAAACACGCACATACACATTCTGTGTATTGTAATCTTGTCGTTGCTGAAAGCGGGGTCCGATTCAGCTGCCTCCCTCGGTGTCAAGGAATATGAGATCAAGCAGAGAAGAGGTTCATTTGGTTTGTTGGTTGTTTTTTTAACCCTTTCACATCGAGGTCTGAATACATACCCTTACAGAAGAGAGAAAGGGGGAGAGGGGGAGAGAGACGGAGAGAGAGAGGGAGAGAGAGGGGTGAAGAGAGAGGGGGAGAGAGAGAGAGAGGTAGAGAGAGAGAGGGGTGGAGAGAGAGAGAGGGGTGGAGAGAGAGAGGGGAGGGAGAGGGAGAGAGAGAGAGATATAGAGAGGGGTGGAGAGAGAGAGGGAAAGAGAGGGGTAGAGAGAGGGAGAGAGAGAGAGAGATAGAGGAAGATAGGAAGGGAGAGAGAGAGAGTATATATTGGATAACCATTAACAGGCAACGTATCCAGTCGCTCCTCGGTGAAATATGACCCAACTCCTACAGTTGCGGTTCATATACACTCTCCTAACAGACAAACACGCACATACACATTCTGTGTATTGTAATCTTGTCGTTGCTGAAAGCGGGGTCCGATTCAGCTGCCTCCCTCGGTGTCAAGGAATATGAGATCAAGCAGAGAAGAGGTTCATTTGGTTTGTTGGTTGTTTTTTAACCCTTTCACATCGAGGTCTGGTTCTAATCCAACTGAAATATTATGCAAAATCTTGAGAATGTACGCGTTCTCATACCAGACAAATAGATATCATTGAACTGACATATGCCAAAATCCTGAATTTCAGGCTTTTGGCAAATTATGTCGGTTCACTGAAATCTGATGTATATGATATGAGAACTTGAAGATTTTGGTGGCCTTAACATTGAAAGGGTTAGTTATAGGACAATCTAGGTCATGCCACGTACAGATAAACCCAAGGGCTCACTCGTATATCTCACCCAGCTACAGTATACTGACACCGGGCCAACTAGTCACAGTACTGTCACTATAACCCCGGGTGCCTGGCAGGACAGCTACTAAAATGCCGCTTTTTACGACTTAGGTATGACGCGGCCTGGATTCGAACCCTCCGACCTGGCGGTTCCCAGGCGGACGCTATACCCTTTCAGCTACGGAGCCGCCGGTGTTGAGAAGAGAGAACCCCTTCAACGCTGATTAGTAGATGTATCAAAATCTTCAAGATTTGCCTGTTCTTATACCAGATATATTAGATTTCGGTGGACTGACATATTATACCACAAGCCTGAAATGCAGGCTATTGGCATAATATGTCAGTTCACCATAATCTACTATTTATGTGGTATGATAACACGTACCATTTGAAGAACGTGCTCATTTTAGTTGTGTTAAAATACACACCTCGCTGTGAATGGGTTAATGACGGCAGTATATGTCGTGTTGACCTTTCATGTCTGCGTAAAATGTAAACCATTCATTATAGTATGTCTTACACGTCAATCGGAACAACGTCTGGAGGAAATAAGCCGTACATACGGACCTACATCATAGAAGAAAAGAAAAAAAACCAGTGTGGATTTAACGCGCCAGTGGTCCAAGGTTTGTTCCAGGGTGTAATGACAGGCCGGACATAATCCCCAACCGACGTCAGGCCTACCTTTGTCACCCAGTAGAAAAGACAAAAGTAAAAAGTTTAATTCTTTAACACGAATCAAACACGAATAAATAATAATGATAATGATAATAATAATAAAAAGAAGAAAAAGAGGAAGAAGAAGAAGAAGAAGAAGAAGAAGAAAAAGAAGATTATAATTAATGAACTTAAAAAAAATAGTAACAATAATAAATAACTCTTAATAATTAAGAAAAAATTGATGTCATTGGATGAAGCATATTTTGCGCATGAAATCTAGATATAAGAACAATATGAGTTATGTACCAAGATTAATTTCTCTTCACACATTATTACGACTGCAAAAAAAGCAAATTTAGATAATGTTGCTTCTCAGAGAGGCAGACGGGATGAAAATTAGGAATTTCCTACAAGAAAAGGACATATCTAGGTATAGACACAAACACCTTGATTGGGTCTTTCCTTACCTCCCATAACTAATTGCCCATAATGGTCGGCATGCGCTTTTCTACATTCTTTCCTTTTCTTTTTCGTTCTCACTACATATCTATCTATCGATCTATCTATCTAACTATCTATCTGTCTATCTATCTATCTACCTATCTATCTATTTATCTTTCTATCTATCTATCTATCCATCTATATATCTATCTATCTATCTATCCACCTATCTATCTATCTATTTATCTATGTATCTATCTATCTATGTATATATATATATATATATATATATATATATATAATGCAGACTTACAGTTTTCTGTTGTCGCTACACCGGTGTATATATCATACATACATCGCAAATGAAAAACAGATAATCTCAATTTGATTGTAAGGTATATAACCCACGTACGACTTGATAGATAGATTGGCATAGAATACTACTTGTCATGATATACCACAACATGCCAGTAAGTATTATATTCTTTTCCTGGACCGCCTGAAATTGTCCTGTGGTGGATGATACAGGACTATCAAAGACTGGGGGAGGGGTTGAGGAGAGAATGGTGTGTACACATGATGAATGGTCATGAGAAAAGGGTGGACAATGGACAGCCACCACAATAGAACCATATAGCCGGAGGGGACCATCGGGTGGCTTGTTTTCACGGTCGATGGGGGGGGGGGGGAGTAGACCAAAAGGAGACAATCATGCCGGGGGGAAGTCTCATGAAATAAAAGGCCAACCACCGAATCCATTAGAAAGAAAAAAGATCCCATAAATATATTCCCAATTCAGAGGGAAAGAATAGGGATAGAGAGAATGGCCTTGGTTTGCAGTGGGTGAAGCTACCTGGAAATCATTCTTCATTGTTGCACAAAGAATGAGAATTTCTGCGAGTATTTTTAGTATCATTACAAGAGTTTTGGTGCCTACCCAATTACATGGAAAACCGCAATTCAGATACCACGCGTTAAGTTTTTAATAAACGTAAAAAAAAGGCTTAGTAATATATTTTGTAAGGCTGAAGTATTGTTTTGATCGTGAAAACAAATTATGCGGAAAGAAATAACTGGGTTTGTGTTTTTTTTACGCTTGAACTTCGCTACAGAAGACCAATTTTATTTGCGATGAATATGACGAGTAAAAAATATCATGACTAGTACGGCACGACAGGGCCCTACATTTGACATGCCTTATTGCACACTTTGTGTTGATTTTCTATTGATAAGACACGTAGCTCAATGGTTGTACGAGCATCTGTGTACAATAGATAACATTGATCATATAATAACATCCTTTATTTTTGAAACTTTACCCTTTCACTGCTAAGAACACCAAAATTTTCAAGACTTGCCTGTTCTTATACCAGATTAATCAGATTTCAGTGAACTGACAAATGCCAAAAGCCTGGCATTTCAGGCTTTTGGTATATGTCAGTTCACTGAAATCTGATTTATCTGGTGTAACAACTCTTACATTTTCAAAATTTCAGTTGGATTAGAATCAGACCTCGCTGTGAAAGGGTTAACTTCAAAATTGCGCTCCCTTTCCATCATGAACATTTTTGACCAGCCCACACAATGTATCATAGATGGTAGAATAAGATAGAGCAACACATTATTTCAATCCCTTTGAATATTTTTATGGCCATTTTACGAATAGCTTAGGGCCTTTGGCATTTAACCTTATAACAATTAATTATTATTATCATTGTTATCATCATTATCATTATCATTATCACTATTATTATCATTATTATTGTTGTTAGGGTATCCTTATTTTAAGACGTCTATTTCTAACATTTATTGCTGGTGATTCAATAAAACCTCGACCTCTGTAAAAACAATGTAGAACAGTCAAAGTTTTGTGTAAATCTATAAAGTTTTAACGCAATGAACAATAATCGTGCTAAAACATCAGGCTTATATTCAAAATCATGTCTTGTATAGAAATTGGGATAAGACTGCACTGAGTTTCTACAAATGTAAAAGAAAGCAATAATAAATGGCCACTTCAAGCATCCACATCTGAATATTAAAAATTTGGTATATTTAAAATACCTGATAAGAAACAAGTCGATTTTATTTTCTCTTTCGCATGTCTACAGGCGTCACTTTATCTTTACACAATGTTTTGTTTAATCTTCAAATATGTTTCGCCCTAGAGAGACACAGAGATAACACAGGAGTCGGCTCAGCACCTTAGGTAAATACAATGACACCAACGTTAAAGCGAAATCCTTAAAAGGGATGGTGGCCTTGGTTTTTCCATTTTATCCTCTCTGTCATGTCACGATGATGTCAATGAATTAATTTCATCATTATTTACACATTTATCCCTCTTCTAGCGCCAAAGTTGATACGCCCCCTTTAAGCCATTTATTCTTTCTAACTTGTTGAGCTTTTATATAGCGCAATATCCTTCTCAATGTGCTCAAAGCGCTTTATAAGGGGGTCCATGGCACAGGGGTCTTTGACCCAGCATCAAACAGCCTTCATTTTGCATTTGGCGAACATAAGCCTGTTTAATGCAAAGAACACCAAAATCTTCACGATTTGTCTGGTCTTATACCAGATAAATCAGATTTCAGTGAACTGACATATGCCAAAAGCCTGAAATTAAGGATTTTGGCATATTACAGTTCACTGAAATCTGATTTATTTCGTATAAGAACTTCTACATTTTCAAGATTTTGTATCTATCAGTTGGGTTGGTATCAGACTTCGCCATGAAAGGGTTAGGTTGCAATGATTTAAAAAATGTTAAAGTGGAGGCTTATATAGCGCTGATATCCATGAGTGCTCATCACGCTTAACACTTTTTACTTTCCCATGCCAACAGCAAACATTGAAACACATAGGACAAGACAAGCGCCTGTCAGGCGCGTTACAATTTGTTTTGTGGGACAAAAAGACCACTGTATGGAGGGCCAGGTACCCATTTTACTGCTGGGTTGATAGTGGGGTTTTCTGGTCCAGGAAAAAAAAAATCCGCCTCTGAAGGGGATTGAACCAGAGACCTTCAGCACAACAGTCTACTGCTCTACCAACTGAGTTATTGTCTTATGTTTCACGATGCCCGATGTCACTGGACACTGTGCTGCGCCAAGAACATGGTATGAGCGAATGGTATGGTCATAGTCCAAGGATTGACAGGTATGAGTCAAAATAAGATACGCAGTCTAAAATGTATTGAATTCCCTCACACATGTTTGAATTTGGCCCTAGCATATGGCAAGTATTCCTCGATCAATAGTTGGAGAAAGGAATTTGAAAGTTTTACATAGTCTAGTATGGGGCTTATCAATGTTCGAGAATAATAATAATGATTATGATCAAGATAAGGTATTAATAATAACGATGATACTGATAATTATCATTATAACAACATGATAATAATGATAATCTTAACAAAATCATGATAATGATAATAATAATAATAATGATAAGAAATAATAATGATACTATCATTACAATACCCCCCCCCCCCCCAAAAAAAAAAACCATCACAATTATCCCATTGTATGGAATTTTTTATCTTCCCAGACAAGAAAATGCCAATCTTTCTCATCATTCAAGTATCGTATCAACACTGAACTTTGTCGCTTTGTTTTTCTTTAGTATCTCTCAATTCCTATCACCTCGTATTGTTATATTTCTATATTCATTTGTTCCTTGCTTCATCTCTCTATCTTAGACTTAAGTAGAATTCAATTACATGTAATAAATGAATGAACGCGTGGATAGTTGGATGAAGAGAGTGGTATTGTAAAACGCCTCACTCAGAGCATCAGGGATTGAAATAGGCGCTATATAAGTAATTTTTACATTTACATTTTACATTCTTATATCGCGCTTTGTCTCGTTTGCAACAGGCTAAAAGCGAAGCGTTAATGAGTAATAATCTATTATAATGAACGTAAGGCCCATTCGTGTAACGCTGAAAGCCTTTTTTCCCAGACATGGTAAAAATATATTGAAGTGTAAGTCGAATTAGATTTGTTCCAAAGGTGCGAGTGGGCATATTTTAAAACACCTACAAAATAATTTAGAATATTAGTTTGTTTCAGTTTTTGCCACACAATTTGGGAAGACAGAAGTCAGAGAGAGATAAAAGTCTGACATTTTAGGTCTTAATAAAAATGTGAAACGGAGGTTATTGTGACGAAACACGAA
>JAUEKZ010209798.1:3102-23169 GCA_031471865.1 Melibe leonina
GCGCAATGGATGGGACATGGGTCCACGATGTTACAATGTCTCGACCACTGTGACAGTCAATTTATCTAAACCTTTTCAATGCCATTCTACTGAAATCTTATTTGTCTGTTATAAGAACACGTTAATTTGGAAGATTAGATATATTCTGTTTGGTTAGAATTAGACCCCACTGTGAAAGGGTAAAATTTAACCCTTTCACAGCGAGGTCTGATTCTAACCAAACAGAATATGAAAGATATTTAAGATTCACGTGTTCTTATACCAGATAAGTAAGATTTCATTGCACTAACATATTATGTCTGTCCACTAAAATCTTGCTTATCTGGTAAAAGAACAGGCAAATCTTGAAGATTTTGATGTCTCCAGTTAGTAGTTTAAGAAATAACCATATCAGTGAAAGGGTTCAGAGAGCAGCACAAATACATTTCGTACGTGTGTGTAGTTATTCCCCGTAGTAAGCAGGGGTTATTAACACAATACAGTGCAACTTTGCATTGGGCACATGAAAAAAGAATCATATCATAATCAAATGAATTGGGCGATACATAGCTTTAATCATTCTGCAGGGATAATAATTGACAAGTTGGCCAAACCATAAACACCCATACTTCAGATTAAAACCCGAAAGTGGTTTTTTGTTATTACATTAATCATTAATGTAACCGCCCCCCCCCCCCCAAATAAAAAAACAAAAACAAAACGGAACAACGAAAAACAACGAAAAAAACCCCAACAAAATAAAAACAAAAAAGCTTAGCATGTGTAAAATAGGAGAAACAATGTGGAAAGTCAAACAGTTATATTTATTGCTGTTGCCATGGAAACCCCGACATCTTGGAGTTTGTTTACAAAACATATAGGTATATAATAATGGACTGTGTCGATTGGAAAGAAAGCCAATAAAAGCAAAAAAGGATTAAAAAAAACAGTAGGGTTTTGATTGAAGGGGGATTCAAACTTGCTTCAGGACATAGTCTGGCCGCTAGCACAAGGCATACCCACTTGCCTATCCGCTCAATTAAGCTCAATTTACGTCGTAGTTGATGTTTCGAATTTGAGTAGGGTTCAACACATTCTGTTTAATGCTAAGACAAGCTAAATTTAGCATTAAGGCTCTGACTAAATCTCGTCTTACGATATAGAATCGGCCCCAGATGTGTTTTTTAAATGCAAATGTGGTTTGTAGATAAACTAGGTTACAATGGAACGATGTATGAATTTTTAGATAACATTAGATAATTTGCCTTGTAATTGTAACACATGGAGAAAAAATAACAGTGAAAACTTTTTCTGAGGGGTAGTGCTTGGCATGTCCCTCTCTGTGGTGTCTGTCACAGCAACAACTCATTTATCTCCACCCCCACCCCCACCCCTTCCATCTCTCTATGTCTTTACAGAATCTTTGTCAGGTACAAATCAGCCAACTCTAGGATTAACGGTCGACTGTGACAAGTTTACCAACAGTCTTTACTCTCCCAAGGGAAGTCAAGCGTACCCCAGAGAACATAGAGAGAAAGAAAGACACCGGGGAAAAAAGAAAGAGGGGAACAGAGAAGTAGGCATGGAAGCATCTGGATATATCATCCATCCAAAACGGGGCTTGCTGATTGCAGTTTTATTGATGGCAGCAGTCTCACAAGGTGAGTGACGGGCGTAAATTTCGATGTTGTTTTCCTCCCGTGGACATTGATTCGTATCGCCGCCTTCTTTGATCAAAATCAATACCCATTGTAACGATTGCCGATAAACTTACATGCCAAAATTTTCTGGGATCTGGAGTTCATAGTCGAACGAATACTGAAGCCTCTTTGTTGTGTCATCGATTGAATTTGTTTTCTGAAATTTTATTTTATTCCCTTTATTATTCAAGTCTCGACGATCTTTATCATTTGCAGTATATCAATGTCGGCGCATGTTGAGACCCACATGACGTGGGTGCAACAATTATCTCTCTCTTTCTCTCTCTCTCTCTCTCTCTCTCTCTCTCTCTCTCTCTCTCTCTCTATCTCTATCTCTCTCTGAGAGAGAGAGCTGAAATTCAGATTATTGACATATGTCAGTACACTGAAATCTAATTTATCTGGTATAAAAATATATATACATTTCCAAAATGTTGCTTATTTCAGTTTGGTTAGAATCAGACCTCGCTTTGAAAGGGTGAATATCTTGACAGCCGGTGGCCTACTTAGAAAGTGAAACTGATAAACATTGTACGACAAACAAATCCGAATATTTCTAGGGTTCATGGTTTTAGGATCATTACTGAGATTGAATTTAAATATGAGCAATGAAAGTGTACTTGGGCAAAGCATTATAATGTCATGCCCTTCTGCTCCCATGACGGGCATGCTTAACCCTTTCAATGCTAAGGTTATTTCCAATCAAACTACCCACTAAACATCAGAATCTTCAAGGATTGCCCGTTCTTATGCAAGATTTCAGTAAATTGACATATGCGAAAAGAATTTCAGGCTTTTGGCATATGTCAGTTTACTGAAATCTGATTTATCGTATATATTGCATATTTCAGTTCGGTTACTATCAGTCCTCGCTATGAAAGAGTTATCTATCTGATCCTGCTGGACATTGATGGCAATTGTAGAGTCTCGTAGTGAAAAAAATGAAATAAAAACAACACCCAAAGCATCCCAATTTAAAACGTTTCTAATTTTGGATTTAACTATAGAGGCAGTGCTTACTTTTAAAGATTAAAAAATAACTTGCCTCAATTTAAAGGATATTTATGATTATTTTGCGATCTTTCTATCTGCAATGTGAGATTGAGACATGAAGCAGAGAAATAATATTTGCACAATTTGTGCTTGAGTTTCACAATGTTAAGAGAACTAATGAGTGTGTATAAGAGAATATCTACCTTTAGGGTTCTGGTGGCCAAATGCGTAGCTAGGTGCGATGTATTCTGATGGTAGTAGCAGCAGTAGTGTCTATCAGTTTAACCCTTTCACTGCTAACTAAACTTCAACATTTTCAAAATTTATGTTCCAATACCATATAAATCAGATTTCACTGAACTGACAAATGCCAAAAGCCTGGATTTCTCTATCTGGAATAAGAACTAGTACAATATAGAAGATTGTGCATGCTCTGTTTGGTTAAAATTAGACCCCGTTGTGAGCAGCAGTTTCGTGCGGTGATTTATGCCACCCCCAATCCACTGTTCACCCAATCATGGAAAGATGAAAGAGTTACACTTCCCCACCCCAATCCCTTATTCATTACCTGGCATTTTCGCCGCAGGCTTTGACCCTTCAAGCTTTGCTTCTGCTGGTAGCCAGGCAAAAGGCTAATCGTGGCAGGTTCCGAGTTCGAACCCCACTCCGATCAATTTAACTTTTACTTATTCCCTATATTTCTACTTTCTTTCGGTCTCATAAATTCTCAGAAAAAAGGAAACGAAAACAAAAACCACATCAGGGAAGCCAAAAGCTTGTTAAACATTTTTGTATTCAGTCAATGCACATGGAGTCTAGATCTCTCGACTACGCAGTGAATTGCAGGCTTTGAATGTCGATAAATTCATGATAATTGTGCATAAAAATTGAAACCATTATCGGAAAATTGTGGTTGAATGTGCAGTTTGAACTCCAACGAATCGTTTTAGCACAGCGAATGTTTTGAAGCGAACAGGGGAAACTGGTGTCTTTCTCACATTGACCTGACGACATTCTGGAGATAATCTCTAAAAATCTCTGTTTATCGGACAGGGAATCATGACAGTGTTCTCACTTATGATTTATGATTACATGTTTTGGCAGCGATAATGTGATATATTTCTATTAAATCGCTCTCTCTCTCTCTCTCTCTCTCTACCTCTCTCTCCCTTTATCTCTCTACCCCCTCTCTGTCTCCCATTTTTCAATTATTAGAATTGGTCGATAGCTTACACTATTGAGACCGTTCACTTCTCAGTTTAAAAGAAATGTTCATGGTTTGGATCGTATTTTCATCGTTTCATCGTTGTTGTTTTTGTATGGTACATCCCCTACTTAAAGTATTCTAGGGATTGACATGACACGGCCATTCCAAACAAACATGGTAATTCATTTATCATTCATAACGAGTGTACTTACCAACCAACAAAATGGACGTGAAATAAAATAAAATGATAAAAAGCAAAAAGAAACAATCAAATTAGAACCAATAAACATAATTTTTTTTTTTTTAATCTTACATACAAATAAACAATCAAAACCACCAAAAGTGATGAAATAATGATTGGATGATATGATAACAATGATAATGATAATAATAATAATAGTAATAAATATAATTTATATAACACCCTACCCCATGATTCTAGGCACTAGATATTCTTTTGCGACAAAAGAGTGTGGAATAATTTCGACCAGAGGGAATCAGACTACTTAAAACCAATGACCCAATTTTTAGACCTTTACATACTTTTGAAAATTACGATAGGGCAAAAATTTCGGCCTTAAAACGAAACATTGGACAAAAAAACTTGGGCCTATCTGTGTTTTTCTTTATCATTATGGATAGGAAACTGGCATGGACAATGGTTGGTTGGTTGTTTCTTGACTATTTTGCCTCATCGCATATGATAATATTATGACTTTCACACTACACGGTCGATTGAAGTGTATTGGGTTCTAGGAGTGTGTCATCTCACTATGGCCAGATTGTATCTCGTGTGTGTGTATGTGTATATGTGTGTAAGTGTGTGTGTGTGTGTGTGTGTGTGTGTGTGTGTCTGTAAGTGTGTGTAAGTGTATGTGTGTGTGTAAGTGTGTGTGTGTGTGTGTAAGTGTATGTGCGTGTGAGGGAGAGAGAGAGAGAGAGAGAGAGAGAGAGAGAGAGAGAAAGAAAGAGCGAGAGAGAATCAGAGAGAGTTGGGAGAGTGAGAGAAAAATAAAACGAGAAAATGATATATATAGATAGATAGATAGAAAGAGAGAAAGAGAGAAGGAGATGGAGAGAGAGAGAGGGAGGGAGAGAGAGAGCTAGAGAGAGAGAGAGAGCTAGAGAGAGAGAGAGAATGTGTGTGTAGATGTGCTTAGATGGTGTGTAAGGCAGGGTCTCCATTTGTGTGTGTAGATATTGTGTGTGCTATTCCTAATGACTAAAATCTCCGGAGACCGCCCTGTGTTTGTTCGTGTCCAGATTATGGCCTTTCCGCACGTGCACTGGAGCTAAAAACCGTCAAGGGACCCCGCTATCTCCATGCGATCGGCGGGCATTCAAACTGTCAGACAGACGGTTATGACCATCAGCGCTACTCATCTCGGATTTTCGAATCGGCCATCGGGCTTTCGGACTAATGAAAGTGCAATATTATTTCAAAGTCGATGGCTGGAGAGCCGGAGTCCATTTTTGTATTTATTGCATCCTTTGTTTCTCAGCCCACCCTACTTCAGATTGTGCCTAGGCCAGCGGCAAATAGCCTTCCAAAGTATTGCGCTTTGGGAACACCCTATCTGTGACGGGATCCGAGATTTGGCAGTGATTGGTCTTATGAAAGACAGCCCAATATACTAGATACCGGTCAAGGGCTTCGTTTGTTGTCGTTTTTTATATCTCAACTCGAAAAAATAAAGATAAAACATAAACATATAATTTCCTTTTAGTGTGATTGGTAATACTTATAGTCTTATAAAGCGATCAATATCTCAGAGGGAATTTAAGTTGTTAATAAAAGAACTGAAAAAAATGGCGGACAGAAGCCCCGACCGTTTCGAGCAATCCCTTTTTCAGATGAAGGCTAGTAGAACAAAATGAACCCTCACTTAATAACCAAACAAACCTTAGCCCATAAAAACGAAAAAAAAAAAAGAAAAACAAGAGGCGTAGGTTTTTTTTTCAGTATTTAGTTTAAATATATCAAATGACAAATACATATAAATACAAATATGGGGCCTGCGTTTATGAGTTACACTGCTTTACACTGATGACAGCTTCTTGCTAAACATGTAGAAAAATCGAAAGAAATGATCTAGATATGTAAAGAACATTTTTGACATGCAAAAATTGAAAGAAAATTCAATTATCTGCCTAACGAGGTCTAGGTATCTATATATTATGAATATATTAATTTGTGTAGACCTATGGTGTTCAACATCACAATCACATGTTTTCGTTATGGCAGCAACAGTAAGTGAGTGGTTTTCATCTTTTCCCACCCAAAAATTATCCCTATCTTAACTTTTCATCATTATTTTTAGCTCCATAAGAGAGAGACAGACAGAGGGAGAGAGAGAGAGAGAGAGAGAGAGAGGGAGAGAGAGAGAGAGAGAGAGACAGACAGACAGAGGGAGAGAGAGAGAGAGAGAGAGAGAGAGAGAGATAGAGAAAGATATTTATCTTCTTGTGAACATAAATGTAATTTCCATCTTCTGGATGAATAAAGCTAACATCTTATCTTATCACACAGTTGTGTGTGCTAGTACAGTGCTGTCATTGTTGTGAGTATCATGACCCAACGCATGCAGCCAATTAGATCATGCGTTATCCTCTTATTTTTCTCTTATACCTTCCCTATTCGTGCAGGATTACAATGATGTATGCGTAATCTTTAACCCTTTCACAGCGAGGTCTGATTCTAACGCAACTGAATTGCAAAATCTTGAAAATGTACGTTTTCTTATACCATATAAATCAGATTTCATTGAACTGAATGAAATTCAGGCTTTTGGCATATGTCAGTTCACTGAAATCTAATTTATCGGGTAAAAGAACAGGTAGGGTCTTGAAGATTTTGGTCTTTAGCAGTGAAAGGGTTACGGTTTAATTATTCTAATGCTAACGCTATATCAAAAACTAGTAACTAGATACATAACATTCTTCATGTTTTGCATGTTCTTATATCAGATAAATTATATTTCAGTGAACTGACATAAATATGCCAAAACATTTAACAAATGTCAGTTCACTGCAATGTCTGGTATAAGAACACCTTGATTTTAAGTATTTTACATATTTTGTTAATTTAGAATCGGAACCCGTTGTGAAAGGGTTAAGAGTTAAAAGCGTCATCTACTTGTTTAAAAAATCTGCACTTTGCCTTCACTTCTTTCATCCACATTCGGTTTGGTTGTCCACGCGTAATACGTTACATTACATTAAATAACAATCATTGTGATTACAATATAATTCAAGTAAACATAGGTAAAATATGATACAACGCAACAGTTGGATACATTAAGCAAAAGCAAGAAAGTTACACGGACGATTAAGGAGACGTTTTTGGTAAGGATAGTCAATGGTAATTCACCCATTTCAATGATTATCTGCAGAGTGCCCTGCACTGATCTATTGAAACCTTTGGTGTTTTTTTTTGATTTACTGCTTTGTGGGTTTGATGGACAGACGGCAAGAGGAAGTTTGGAAAGGGGGTAGGGGTGGTGGGAGGAGGGGAGGAGAAGAAGGAATGTAGGAGATGAGTAGAATGAGGAGGAGGAGAAGGAAGAAGCGGAGGAGGGCAAGGGACTGTGGAATGAGGGAGAGGCACGAGCGATGAATGAGTCACGGGAGATCATTGCAGAACGGTGGTGTCTGCAGAGGAGGGCTTGACATGAAAAGCAAGGAAATTTCCACCGACGGATCCTTATGTGAGGGCAAATAATCTTGAAAGCTGCCATTATTCCCCAACAATTCATGCAAGTCCAAGAGGATTTTAAGAGCTCGTGGCTTTCTGAGAAAAGCTATTAAGTTTCTCACCACTCCCCCCCCTCTCACTACTCTTCGCTGCCCTCTAAAAAAACCCAGAGAAATAAAAAAAATTAGCAAAACCAACAGAACCCTCATTCTCCGAAATATCCTATATTTATCATGCCCATGTGTGTAGATGTGAGCATCATAATTTTACTCATAAAGCCAGACAGCGAACTATTACTATGACTACCCTTCGCGTTCTTCATTCAGTATGGGTACTAAAGTTGAAGCTACGTACGTAGTCTGCATGGTGCGAGATTTGAGGTTTGTGCCAGTGTCCAAACGGTCTCTGTTCTTGGGTGTTATTTTGTATGAGTCAGATTAGCCGATCTAGTCTTAATAATATTCTATTCAGTCTTGAAATAACTTTTTGATGTATTGTGATCTCCTTGGAACATCGGATTGTCATTGGCTACATTTTTATGAAGGTCTTCCTTATGAATATTCATAGCTTCGTTTAGCAACTGTTATGACTCGTAGGATCTTGTTTATTGCCCCCCTGTGTGAACGCTCCAATCAACTGTCAGACCAAGTTTATGAGATAAATATTACTTCTGCAGCCTGTCAGTTGATGTCTGTTTATATGCTGCAAACGTTGAGATTCTTTTTTTTTCGTTGAGGCGGATTCGACATAGACAGTATAAGTCTATTCTTTTAAAAAAATGATTATGTCTACTTCACGTTCTTTAATCACCCATTTAGGGTTAAATTCTGTTTGTATAATTTCATATCTTAAATATACCGTGAAGCGTATGGTTTTAAAAATTATTTGTCGTATTTCATCCGTATATTTTTTAAATAAACAAATCATTGTTTTGTTCGTTCATTTGTTGAGAGGTTTTGGGTCGCTTTCAACGGTTAAGGTAATTTCAGCATCCAGGGGTAAGTAAGAGGCCATGTTATCAAAAAAACAAAAACAGTCAGAGCTTCACCCTGCCAGAGTGGTGATTTACAAGATTGAAAAATAGCAATTTTCAAAAAGATAAAAAGAGATGATTTATTCGGAAAAAGATCACCTCTCACAATCCCAAAGGAGAGAAGGACACACAAAACACCCAAATAATGCATTTTGGTCCTAGTACACCCAGGATACTCTACCGCCCTTTGTGTTCAAAAGTACGCTTTCCTTCTAAATTGTAAGTGACACTGTAGCTAGCTACCATAATGTGAAATATGTATGTCAGTTAGGACAAAACGCAGAATCAAGACTGAACGAACTGACACAAAACAGCTGTGTGTCAATGGGGTACTGGAGAGAGTGCTGGAGAGTAAGATGATAGGTGGAGCCAAGAGAGAAGAATTAGAAATAGAACCCACGAGAGACGCCCGCCAAGTATTCTAATAATTATTATGACTGCAAATCACATAAATACTAAAAATTTCTTTTAAACCATACTGAATCGCTCATCTTTCCATTCACCATGAATGTACCTGTTATTCTAAGGAAAGAGTTTAAATATTTTTGAAAGACAATAACAATAAGAGACAAATAAATAAAATTAGGGCTAGATAAAAATACAGCTCACAATAAGAAACTTTGCAGTGAAACTAGATGAAAAGGAAACACTTATTAGACAAACATTTCAGTATGAAACAACCCCTGGTTTTTCACCATTTTGGTACGAAAGAGTAGTGACGCAACACAGAGCCCAGGGATACCAGGCTCAACTCCTACCAGGAGCATCCCGTGTTTTCCTTGGGCCAGAATTTTTACTCCCTTCATAGAGGTTACTAAATAGTCGTCGACCCATCTGTTGGGTTATAAAAGTAATCTGCTACAGACGAGTGTCATGTTTAAAATATTTCAATCATATTGCCGCACACCCGTTTCACGCTACAGATACCGGGATAAGCACCGGCTTTTCCGGCCAGTAAGCTCAAAAGGGCTTAGTCGATTTTTTCTCCAATTTTCTCACCCTATTCTACCCAGGAGTAAAATTGACACTTACCAACAAATGAGGACAGTGATCTTCGATAGATCAGCGTCCTGTCCACAAGTTGGTAACCATAATGATGTGTCCGCTTCACGCCACTGAAACTGGGATAAGCTCCAGCTCTATGGGCCAGTAGGCTCTAAAGGACATGGGCATGTTTATGCTCTGACGGACTTACTTTGACTCCATTACACTGGCAACTAGTGACAACCCACATACACACAAGGCAAGTCATACAGAGCGGGTTCAAACAATAACGCAAAACACCGACAGATGCAATGCGTAAACGGAAACATAACAGTGTTATGGATCTTAGAAAGTAACAGAGTTATGATACCATCAAGATTGACAAATTACATAAAGATCCATAAGACGGAGGGGGGAAACAATTACAGCGAGTTAAGCAAATCAAGAAAAACAAGGAGAAACAAAATCGACGAGAAGGCTTCATCTTCCTCTAACCTTTAATACCATATGCTTCCAAATGCCAGCGATTTGTCTCAGAGCAATCTGTTATCAATATTTCCAAAGGCCTGGGGATATCTCGACCAGACAGCGATCAAGGGATTAGAAAGAACCGCAAGACTGGCCGTCGCCGTCATGTTCGTTTTTGTTGGGGAATCAGACAGACAAGTGGAGACAACTCCGATGCAGCAAATGAGAGATCCTGCCGCATAATTCAATATGCAGCTCTAGTTGTCGTTTCCTTTTGGTGCACATGACTTAATTGGGAGGTTGAGAATAGGTAGATTAGATGCTCAAAGATTTTAGAGAGAGTTGATTCTGACGAGATTAAGACGTGATTTCAAAATTCGTACTCAAATATTATTACTAATAGGCGACAAAATTGACGCATACCTCTGAGTACCCCATTTAATCCAGGAGATCAGAAATGAATAGAACACATTAAGAAAAAGTAATTATTGAAAAAATATTTTGATTTCCTAACAAGGTTGACCGATTTAATTGACTAAAATCTGACATCAAGTCAAAATCATTAAGTGCACATATAAATACGTAAAAAAATTAAAGAAAATAAATATACTTGCGCAATCATTATTTTCTTTGCCATTCCAGAATCTTGCAATATAAATTTCTGAACTATTTGAAAAAATGTAAAAAACTTAATTACATCTCTCGAAAATTACTAAAATTTAGTGTAAGAGAAAGCATTAAATAAAGGAATGTTTTTAGTGGATGCATCGATCATTTATAATGATATGTTGTTATTGAAACAATCTGGTTAATTAGAGGAGGCGTAGTGTTCGTCTTGTCGCATAAAATACCAACCTCAAGTAGTTAATGACATATAAGAATAAATTCAGAAAACATGATCATGTTATATCAATTTTCTTTCTTTTTTTTGTGTAGACAATTTGAGTTTATGTCTGTTTTCTTGTCATTTGTGATGACCAGTATGCTTGAATATTTTCGATGCCTCCACATTGTTTTCGACCTCCCTTTTTCTGTTGGCATCAAAATAAACACAATTTTATTCACAAAAAATCCCTTATCCTGTCTCTGTAGACTAATGTAGGAGCAAATACCATGGAATACGTTTGGAAAAAAAATTGTGTTAGCTGCTCTTTCCAAAGTCTTTCTTTCAGTCTATTCCTCCTTTCTCAAATTTTAGGGGCGTTAATACTGGTGGTAGAGCACCACACTATTTCGCTAAAGTTAATGGGTTGGACACCCCTGATGGTCGGCTATTTGTCTGGGACTGGAAAACCTCACGGTCGACCCAGCATTAAAATGGGTACCTGGACATCAACACAGCCATGTCCTTGTCCCACAAGTAAATTGTAACACGCTCAAAAGGCGCTCGTCTTGTTCTATGTGTTTCAATGTGTGCTGTTGGCCATGGGAAATAAAAGTGTGAAGCGTCAGAGGCGCTACTATTGGTAAATATCAAGCCTCTAAGTCTCCACTTTCTCCCTTAGCCCTATATTCTTCTTCTTCTACTTCTTCCTTTTATCCTTCTCCTCCTCAACCTATTCCTCTTCTACATCTTTTCTTTCTTTCTCCCTCTTCCCTCCTTTCCCTATCTCCTTCCATTTCCATGCTCTTTCTTCATCTTTGTTCACACGTCCATCATTTATTTTATGAATTAATCCTTGCTTTAAAAATCCCCCCACAAAAAACCCCTTCTCTTCTCTTCTGGTCGTTTTCTTTTTTCTCTGCTATTTTCTCTCACAAATATAAAGCACTTCTCCACTCCCTGTTTTCGTTCCACACAGAAAAGAATCAAGCTTACTTTTCTTGGATATTGAACATGTTCCACTGGCGTACAATATGTCTATTTTCTTATCGCACTACACCGTGACAGTTTATCGTATTGCGCGTCGTCTGATGCGAAAGGGGTCAGCCTTTCATTGGTGTTTGTCCATCAAACGCTGGATAGGCTCATCTCCTCTTGTCCCCCTCCATTCATTTCCGCTTCCCGTCGCCTCTCGGAGGCTCTTTATGAAACCACACTCGAAGCTAGAGAAGGGCACTCCTATGTCACATAGCCTGTAATCATCCAATCCAGAGCAGAGCCCTAAAACAAACCGGTGAGTCTAAGATGAGATATCTGGAGCTGGAATTTCTGGAAACATAATCACGGATAATGCTAACACAAACGGAACCAATGAGATAAACAAGCAAAATAAGGGGGGAAATTTGTAAGGGGACACCTCACCTTCGACATTTCGAATTGGACGAAAGAAATTCTATGGCAATGAATGATAATATCGGCACAAAAAATGGTCATAAAATCTATTTGCGTGCATCTTACGCTCGTGGGTGTTTTCTATAATGTGCGTGTGTGTTTGAGGCATGCACGTCTCGCTCGTGTATATTATGCATATGCGCGTGTTTGTGTATGATGAATTGAAATTACGATGTCCTTATCTTTTTGTTATAATCATCGTCAGCATTTTGACATTATGCGTGTGATTGTTTGTTTAAAACAGAATGAATAAATTCTTGCTACAACGAACTAATATCTTTCATGAGAGAGCTTATAATTTTGAGAGTTATTTTTATTCAGGTAAAAACAATGTTCTTACAGAAATCATTTGAAGAAATGAAAAAAACCCTAAAACAATTCCTGAAACAAACTGGGAAAAGACGATGGCATCAAAACAACCAGATGCGTGTTTGTCAAAATTTCAATGCCGTAGTAGGTTTACTTAGAAGAAACTGAACTAAAGTTTATTGAATTTACTCATTTAGGAAAAAAACAAAAACCATTATGTAAATAGTATTGTATTAAAACAGTAATATGATACTAGCTGTCGTTTGGTAGTGACCAGTTTAACTAAGTCAATGTTATGTCATATCATATGTGGAGCTCTCTATAACGATAACGTGCTGCCACACAGAGATGAACGAAGGACTAGGCTTGAATATTTCACCCAGCCACAGTATACTGACACTGGGCTAACAGGTATAAACATTCTTCTAATACTTCCAAGCACCCGTGGAAATTTTCTGGGCCTAGGTATGATGACGCGGCGAAAACTCAAACCCCCCTCTTACCGGGTCAAAGGATGACACACAACATGCTCAGCCAACACTGGCAAGGGGCAATAAATAGATCACGTCGTGCTTTAAAACAGGAGTGATTAGAAGACAGTAAGAGTTGCAGCATGATAATTGCCCGAACGAATTAATTAGGAGGTGCGTGATCTCAAACTATGCGACAAATCGACCAGTCTGGTATCTTCGGTAAACATTGACTTATTAATTAATTGTATTTTGTTACAACCCAAGAACAGCGCTTCACATCCCGCCTTATACATGTTCTTCGGATCAAATTTTAATGCTGATTGTAAAATAAAAGGAAAGCCCACCACGGTAATCGATCGGCCATAAACCTTCTGCTTCCTGCCTTTCAGGTGATAAGATTGTGGTTTGAACACGCCATAATTTGCTCCTTGTTTGATTCTCCAGGGATGAGGCTCTGCCTCCAAGCCAAATAAAATCACAATAATAATAAAGATTTAACCTGGCTGGGGTTTGAAGTTACAGCAATAATAATGATGATGTTTGCAGTTCCAAATCTTATCATCCACTGCGTTTGATTTCTCTGCTTGCTGTGGTTTAGTCGTCCCTGCCTTTTTGTAGCTGTATTGTGAATTTGAATCCCTTTTGAACAAAATTAGGTTCCTTATTATTGGCCTATCATATTTCTCTGATAGAAGTTGAAACTCTTGCGATTAGTTGAAAGGTCACGGAAACTGAATCCTGGCTTTGGTATCGAATTTCACGCGACATTTTGCATTTGAAAATCTATACTATTACTATCAAACCTCGAAACCGGAGAGGGGGCGGGGGGGGGGGGGGTTCAACCCCCTAATTTGTTTAGAGAGTTCCACCCGCGATTACTATATAAAAAAAAGCACCAGACGCCACAACCAACCAAATCTCTTCTGCATTGAGCGAGTTGGTCTGATTGGCGTAGTCCTTTTGTTACCTTTTCAATGATGCAGATGCTGGCATGTTCAAAGTGTCAGGTCAGAAGAGCATTGTTCTGTGTCATAGAAAACTAAACAGATATCAAATTATTAACTTGCACAAAGGATATGTGAAATATTTTCAAAACAAAATGAAAAAAATCCTTCAACAATTTCGCGATGGAATAATTAAATATTGATTTTCATGTGTAATTAAAACGCTATTTTCAGTTCAAATGCAATGTGATATTCAACCGAGTCTTTTAAACATTCCTTCAAATGTTGAAATTTAACGCTGTGGCCAGAACGAAGATATCGTAAAGACTTTTGGAAACCTTATATGAAATGAAATACTCTTTGTTCCATTGAAAAAGAGCATAAAATAGAACCTAATAAATTCGTTTGCTTCCCATATCATTAGGTAACATTTCTCGTGTTCATTCATGTTTACCATTTTTTCTGAAAGTCGACCACGCATATGATTTTGAAAGCTTTTAAAGTTTCAAAGCTTGGTTTGAGGAATTTGTAATTTCGTCTATGATTCCAATCCACGAACCCGTGACCTTGAATCTGACGGCTTGATCACTAGAGCCGTACATTCGGAACAGAAGCATGTTCCTGGTACGAATTTATTCTACGTCACCTTGTTTCTGGTATGGGATCTGTTTCTATGAAAATACGAAGCATTATTTGCTGGATCGGCTGACGGGTCGAAGAGTGCAGATGTCGAGTATGTAGTAGTAGGAACTTCCTGTTCCGAGTGAACTTTCTGTTCCTAGTTATGTTGCTAGATTGAGTTGCTGGTAGCCTAGATCACGTCAAAAATACAAGATTTCTCATGTTTTTTTTATGTAAAAAGCGTACCATGGTTTGAATAAAATAGCAATCTCCTCTTACATCAACTTAAATTTTATAAGAAATTTCTCTGTTCCTCACAGACACAATCTAGTCAGTCAAAACAGGAACAGACGCTTGTTCCTAGTTATCTTTTCCTACCTAATTATGTTCTTGCTGTTCCTGTACCCAGAAACAAAGTTCCACAAGACACTATTGATCACAGAGTCATCCTAATAATATCCGAGCCGGGTTAACAGGAATTGTTTTGTTTTTTATTTTTACTTTTACGCAGCTGCAAATATTGTTAGAAAATGTAAGATTTATTACTAATTTAGAACTCTTGTTTTTCAATTGCCGCGCACATTCTCGAAAGTCTGCTAAATCTGGATTCTATAGTCGATTTCTAAGCGGTAATGCACTCACACGCTCCTCCTCCTGCTCCTCCTTCTTTATCTTCTTCTTACGTACTTCTTCTTAATCTCCTCCTCCTTCCCCTCCTCCGTCTTCGTCTCCTTCTTCATCTTCTTTTTCGTGTTCTCCATTGTATTATTTTATATTTCATTGTGATGATGAAATATAAACGTAATGAAATGAATCAATCAATGTGCTAAAAAAAAAAGCAAACAGAATAAGGGTACTATTTGTTAGCTACTCAAAACCATAATAGAAAATCGAACCTACACGACCGAGGCGACCATTGGCCACTAAGCTAACAAAATACAGTGTTGGGCGAGTTAACTCTTTCAATGCTAATCTTCAAGATTTGCTTGTTCTTATACCAGATATATCCCATTTCAGTGAACTGACAAATGTTAGTTCACTGAAACCTGCTTTGTCTGGTATACAAACTCGTACATTTCCACATTTTTCATTACACCGTTGGGTTAGAATCAGAGCTCACTGTGAAAGGGTTAATGGTAACACCTAATAACTGCAACAACACGATTACGCCATAGAGACAGTATCGATGCTTTCACAGTTGATTGAGGAAACATTTCACGCCCCCCAAACATCTCGACAAAAGAACAGCAATTTGTCACTTGCAAATCAAATACACTTGAAACTAATTGTACCATTGATTGATTCGAGGAAAAGGAAATTTGGAGACACGAGAAATAAAAGAAAGCAAACAAATGCCAAGTCAATCATGGATCAATCATTGACTTGGATCAATATATCACAATTTATACAATGTAAGGAGTTTGAAATTAGAGCCAAATAAATAGCAGTCGTATTACACATGTGCACTCGGTCTACAACTTGCTCAACAAAAACAACACTAATAATGACTACAATACTAGTAATAAAAATAATGATGAAGATAATAAATGTTAGAATGATAATAATAATGATAATGATGCTGATGATGATAACGATAATATGATAATAATAATAATAATAATAATGATAAGAACAATACCAATGATAACCATTATAATAATAATGATAACAATAATAGCAATAATAGCATCAATATCAATAATTATAATTTTAATGATAATAAAAATTACTATTATTTTGGTTGCCATTTTACCCTCTTCTAAAAGCGAAACTCGCTCCTCTGAAGGCACACGTAGAAGGTCTTTTTTCTCTCGTCCAAAATGAATTATAGTTGCCAGGTAGACTAAATTATACTCATAATTGTGCACTAGCATGTATTTCAGTTCTGCTCGTATTAATAACAATTCCTAAGACGCTGAGCATGAAACGTAACTACTTTAGCTCTGTTTGGAATTATTGAAAAAAAAAAAACCAACCCAGGAAATTAAAATGGCCGCTCCACCAGCTTCACGTTAATTTCGCACGCTTAAGCGTCCCAAAGATGGACGAGGTCTAGAGTATTCATTGGGCCAAAGCTCGATGCAAACAGAAATAACTATTGAGCAATTAGTGGTAGAAATATTGCACAAAGAGATTGTGAACTACCGTACCAATGCGGAAAATATCTATTTATAGCAAAATCCGTCGTCTAAAATCAATCGTATAATATAATATAACATACGAACGAATCAAACTATTCTCTTTTGACAGGAATGTTGATTTTTTGCTCAACCTATTGAGTCTAGATTGTGAACTATTTTAACAACGGCTGTGCTATCTATGTCTGACAGTTTTGCCAAACAACAAACAACTAATGCGCATTGACAATGACAGTAATACTTCGGTCCACTCAAGTCAGGAAGAAGAAGAAGAAGAAGAAGAAGAACATGACAATGTACCGTACCGCTCTTCTTTTTGTGAAACACCAAACGTGTCCCGTGACCTTCTCGTCTTGTTGACCCTGGTATTGGTATGTGTATGTGTGAGTGGGTTTATATATATATATGTGTGTGTGTGTGTGTGTATATATGTGTGTATGTGTGCGTGCCTGCGTGTGTGTATGTGTGAGTGGGTTTATGTGTGTGTGTGTGTGTGTGTGTGTGTGTGTGTGTGTGAGTGTATCGTTGGCCACCTAATGGAACACGTCAGTCACGTGTCAGGGACGGGGTCGGACATGCGCGTGTCTTGGCATTGTGCCGCCATCATTATTTGTCTATCAACCCGAAACAAATGGCCGCTCTGCTTTGTCTTTCAGAGGATCAGGGAGACCCGTAACAAGATTAAGACGATGAAAGGAAAAAAAATGAGATCTGATTATACAGCGTTCTGGTAACGTGATTTTTGTTTTGTAATTCTTGAAAGAATTAATTACGTACAACTGCTCTCTTTTCCGCTTAATCTTGACGACTAATCTTCGAGTGAGAAAAAAAGAACACACATAAACAATAGAACAAAATATCTAGTATAAAATCAAAAGCTCTATGAAGCAGATTTGATATGTGTTAGTGTTAGAATAGAAAAAAATTAACACCGTTAACATATGATATTGATTATGATGATAATAAAAATAATAATGATAATGAATACAATAGTAATAACAATGACGATAATGATAGATACGGATAATAATTAAAATATGCCCTAATAGTGATGATGATTGTCATCATTGCTATCATTATTAAAGACATCTGACATTTTACTTCATGGACTGTTGAATCAACTAGTCGATTTTTAAGACACTGCGCCTAGGCCTAGTCCGAGCATAAATTTAAGTTCAGCTCGATGTGGCGATTAGGGCTTTAATTGAATACTTGGGTTAAACATTTAGAATTTAGGCTTAAACTATATTTTATTCCGGCTTCATGAATTTGACCTCAAATTTAGAAAAAAAGTAGACCAATGTTAGATTATGTTTTTTTTAAATCTTTGCTTTGCTTTCATATCAGCAGTATAGCAGTAAGTTGTAGTAGTAGTTGTAGTAGCAATAGTAGTAGTAGTAGCAGTTGTATTATTGCTGTTATAGTAGTAGTAGTAGTAGTAGTAACAGTAGTAGTAATATTAGAAATAGTAGTGTAGTAGCAATAGTAATAGTAGTAGTAGTAGTAGTAGTAGTAGTAGTAGTAGTAGTAGTAGTAGCAGCAGAGGTAGTAACATTAGTGGTATCAGGTGAAAGCATGATGAAAAACAGTAATAATAATGATAATGATGATGATGATAGTAAGATGAAGAAGAAGATAAAGACGGAGGAGGAGGAAGACGCATGAAAGGATGGAAAAAACCAAGAAAAGGGGAAGTCGATGAGAGGAATATTGTAAAAATTTAAATCAAAACAAACAAACAAATCAAACAAAAAAACCATGATAAGATGTTTGAACCTCAGGAGAAAAAGGGGAGTAGACATTGAGAAATGGGAAGGAAGGAAACAGACAATTAAAAGCAATTTATCAGATAAACTGAGCACATACGGACCACTGCTATCCATACAACCCATTTGTCGTAAGATTCATCACGAGTGAAATGAACTACTCGCGTGTTTGTGAAGTAAGAGGTTTTGCTGCTGAATGAGTACAAAGCTTTTCTAGTCACTTGCCAGTGCTCTGCTACCATGACCCAAAACATCAGCCTTCCAGTCCAGCAAAAAAAAAAAAAAAAGACAAAAAAAAAAAAAAGAAAAAAAAAAGTTACATTCAGTAGAATTAACAAGGGCGCATCCTATTAGCTAGATGTACAAACATTTTTACAAGTAGACTACCACGTCCTGTGGGAGTTTACAAACAACACAATCTTTATTTTGTTATGCTGAGAGTTGGCTAGGTGGCTCCCAACTACCAGGGACAAGTAACAGACAATGTGCCCGGTGGTTGTGGCGGTGACTATCGAAATCAGAACTGTTTTAAAGGGTGGCTCATCTGTATGCAGGTCAATGAGGCGAGTCAATGAAGCAATTACCCCCGGTGCTCATCCGGCCACAAGACCGTGCCTCAGATCGAACTCTCCATACACGTGATGTCATTTGCTCACGCCGATACGTGAGCTGATAAGGGCAAATCGCTTGATTTCAGGCGCGGTGCCGAGAAACAATAAATGAGACGAGCGAGGAGAAGCGCAGGGTACGCGAAGGAGATGATGATGATGATGGAGTAGGAGGAGAAGGCGGATGAGGAGGATGAGGAGGAGGAGGAGATGAAGAAGAAGAAGAAGAAAAAGAAGAAGAAGAATAAGAAGAGGAGGAGGAGGAAGGAGAAGAAGAAAAGAAAAAGAAGAACAAGAAAAACAAGAAGAACAAAACAGAGAAGAAGTAGGAGAAAGAGAAGAAGAAGAAGAAGTAGATGAAGAAAAATAAGAAGAGGACTAAAAAGTAGTAGAAGAAGAAGGAGGAGGAGAAGAACAAGAAGAAGAAGAAAAGGAGGAGAAGAAGAAGAAGGAAAGTAATGAGAATAAGAATGACAAGAAACGGAAGAAGTAGAAGAAAAAGAAGAAAAATAAGTAAAAGAAAAGCGAAAAAAATACACAGCTAGAGTCTTGGGCAAATGTTGCTTTTTTTTCTTTATGTAGCCTAAATATCAATCTGGCATTCCATTATTCACTTCGTAAACGTCATTCTCTCCATTAAAATGCAAAATGAGATTTATGATAAGGGTTTCTGGTTTTTTTTTGTTTGATAGAAAAAAAAAATTGTTTGACAAAAATAAAAAGGTCACGAAATATTCGTGCTAATGATATGGGCATTTATAACTTATACGAGTTCGCATGTTAAGGCACACACACAATATCGCACATACGTATACTCACGTGCACACACACACACACACACACACACACACACACACACACACACATACACACAC
>JAUEKZ010209799.1:0-10491 GCA_031471865.1 Melibe leonina
GAGAGAGAGAGAGAGCGTGAGAGAGAGAGAAAGAGCGAGAAAGAGAGAGAGAGAGAGAGAGAGAGAGAGAGAGAGAGAGAAAGAGGAAGAGAAGGAGGGGCGGAAGAGATAAGATAACGGTGTATAGTGTCTATTCATACGCACTGTCGAAGAAGGAGGAACACAGGGATGATCGGAAGAAATTAAAAGGTGGACTTGAACCAAGGACCTACCACGGCGCCTCCTTCTGACCATCAGCACCGTTTACTATCCGTTAGTGGTGGTAGTGGTGGTGGTAGTAGTAGTAGCAGTTGTGACGATGACCATGATAACGATGGTTGCATCAATGCCTGGTGATGTTGGGAGTTGCAGTTACGATGAGAAAAAGGTGATAATTATGGTGGTGGCTGTTGCGATTATATTGGTGGGATTGGTGGTGCCCATTGTGGTGATGGTAGTGATGGTGTGGATTATGGTGATGGTGGCAATTGTAGTGGAATTGGTGGTGATTTATTACAATGGTGGTAACGTGAATGGTTTTCATAGTAATGCAGTGGCGGTGGAAATAGTGAACATTGCGAAAACGGTGTTGGTGTTAGTGGTGATGGTGCTCGTTTATGGTCGTGGTAATGATAGTCGTGTTGGACACTGTTGCGAATGCCATGAGTGCTACACCCGACACCCACTTTACAGAGACTGGTGGTGGTGGGAGGGTTGGGGGGGGGGGTAGGGGGTAGATAGGGGTGTAATGTAGCAGTTGAGACGATTGAGATCGATCGCTGTGTGGATAATATTGACACCTGCAATGGATTATGGTAGATAATAAGATTTACTTGTTTTGCTCATATCTATTTAAAATACAGAAATAATTACCGTGAATGGATGAACATCTATTATAACTTAAAAGTAAATGTCGATCAAAGATAATCAACTTTAGTTGATAAAGATTAATTGTAAAAAAGAATGTATGAAAAATAAACATCAAATGTTTGCCTTTAATTATAATTCAAGTCGTATGTTTTCATCCTGCTTTAAATTCAAAGAGTGGCACGAATGTTAACAGTGACGTCACAAGTTGTCAAAGTGGAGGTCGGCGGTCATATTATATGTGAGACAATTTGACTGCTGATTTTAGTATTGGGTCATAAGGAGGACATGTTATCATTCTATTATTTCACCCTATATATCCGGCATCATGCATTGGCACCCGGAAATTGTCTTTGAATGATGTCCTAACCATTAAAAGTCAATTCTAAAGGTGATATCCTATCCATCATACCTTTAAACCTGTATCATGAGGGCCATACTGTAATGCCACAAGCTATGAAGCAGGGATCCACAATAAAGTCAGGCGCTTGGAGTTTTGAGAACAGTGGTTACACTGCTTGGCTCTGGTGTCAGTATACTGCGACTTGTTAACCATTTCAATGCTAAAGACACCAAAATCTTCAAGATTTGCCTGTTTTCATACCAGATAAATCAGATTTCAGCGAAATTCAGGCTTTTGGCATATGTCAGTCCATGGAAATCTGATTTATCGTGTACCAAAATTCGTCAGTTTTGAAGTTGTTGCATGATCTACTTGGTTACACTCAGACCCCGGTGTGAAAGGAGTGATATACCCGAGTGAGTCTCCCGTTTATCTCCGTTCAGCAGAAAATTTACTTTTCTTGAAAGAACCGCTATTGATGTGACCTAAGTTTGTTAAAAGGCGTTAAACAGGCATATTATGATAAAGTAACCAACAAACCAACCAACCAATCAATCAACCAATCAGCCAACCAATCAATCAGCTAACCAATCAATCAGCCAACTAGCAGAAAACTAAGTTACGTGGAGACATGGTTACATTTCTGCTATCCATTTTTAACACAATTTGGGTCATCTCATAGGCGGAGCTCTCTAGATCAGTTAACGTACTGCCACAAAGAGACAAAAGTTTTGTTGGCCGGATTGGATACAATCTCCCTGCTACACCGGCTAACAAGACTAAGATCTGCTCCCATAATGCCGAGCGCCTAGCGGGACATTTACTCAAATGCCAGTATGACACGGATGGGGATCGAGCCACAGACATACGGATTCAGAGACGGACGCTCGACATGATATTATTGAGCCACGGCTGCCGGTGGATGGTTTTGTAGCCCACACACGCGCGCTATTTGTCGCGGCTAGCCAAGCCAGTCCTGGCGATTTGGAGGGGGAGAATTCCTGGGTCGTGAGGCACTTTTGGGGGTGTGGGGTTAAGAAAGAGACGAGTGAGGAGGGAGGGGGGTTTGTTATTGAGGTTACAGTACCAGGGGGGACGGGGGCGGGGATGGGACAAGGAGGGATCAACAGACAGGACAGACCACCATCATCACTCCTGATCCCGACCCCCGAGAGTTCCGCCGTGCCCCAACCCTCCTCCATCTCCACACACGCTCCCCTCCCCCTTTCAACTCCCCAAACTGGCGGTGGTTGCGCCGCGGACTGTGATTCTCCGTGACCCAACCCCACCACGTTCGCTTGGAGACGCGGGTGAGCAGCGCGTGGCCCGACCTGACTGATAGCGCACACCACCAATCGGCAATGTATGAAGTAAGGTAGCCTCCAGCGTACTCAATCCTTCTGTCTATCTATCTAGCTTCTACCTAGATAGTCTACTCAGAGGCGAACATAATTTTTCTTTTTCTCACTCTTTTTTTTTGTTGGCTCCGTGTTATTACCGATTTTACGACTACAATCAACTTTACGGTCAATTTTATCTTCCTGGCTGTCAGAGGGTGAGTGAGATGTGATTACCTGCCTCCGCTACTCACAGTACACGCGACCACGTTTGTACAAGTAGTAGATGTGGTGCTGCTGCTGGTAGTGGTGGTAGTGGTAGTTGTAGTAGTAATAGTAGTAGTGGTAAGGTGTAACAGTAACAGTCTTGAGCGGCAAAAACCACACGAGGATGCGCGTTAGTACAATCAGTCCAGTACGATCAGCTGTTGGGTGTGAGTTGCGTCTGTACTAGATAGACATATAGGTACTCACTCACTCACTCACTCACTCACTTACTCGTCCTCAGCACGGTCGGTATCTATTGTGTGTGCGGAGCGGACAAAATGCTGTAGCTCCGCAACACAAAGGATTTGATTCGTGGAAATGTGTCCAATAAGTAGACGTTTCATTCTGAGAAGCATCAAAGGATATTGGCTTTCGTCTATCTGGTAGGTTTGAAGTTGATGATTTTGTATGTTGTACACTGATAATGACATGGAAAGATGACACGTAGATAAGCAATGATATCTTTGTGTGATTTGTAATAATTGTTTTATGCCTCCAGTCGGAGTTTTGTTGCCGTTGTGATCGTTGTCGCTGTTGCTATTTTTGTAGATGTGAGTTCCCATGTGCTATAGGTAAAACCAATTAACCCTTTCACAGCGAGGTCTGATTTTGACCCATCTGAAATATGCAAACTCTATATAATGTACTCGTTCCTATACCAGGTATATCAGATTTCAATTATCTATGTGTCAGTTCACTGAAATCTGATTTATCTGGTAAAAGAACAGGCAAATTTAGAAAACTTTGGTGTCCTTAGCAGTGAAAGGGTTAAGACGGCAGACTAGTTGAACAAAAAGCAGACCGACAGAATGTATCCAGATGTGTCTACGACAAAAAGAGACTTGCACAGCAACATGATTTACAGAGAAAGAAATTGTCATCTCTATAAATAAAACATATGAGTCTACACAACCATGCAGGCATACCGTAGTATTATACCAGGAACACCAAGGATTTTCTACCCCCTACAAAATTCAATCGATTTTGAATAACCAGTGACTTCGTCTAATATGATACTTTGTTATGTTACTCAAAGCTGGATCTTGGGGATTTTACATTGTGCGTGTGTGTGTGTTTTCTGGTGATATCATGCTGACATAAATTCCCAAGCCTCCCCCCTTTTAACTGCATATGATAACGAGTATGATTTGCATTGAAATTTCATTGTCACTTTAACGCCCTTTTCAAGATAATTTTGGTCATGTCGAAGGCGGACCGCTCTAGAGCAGTCAACGTGCTGCCACACAGAGATAAAAGGAGGGCTCATTCAAATATCACACTCAGTCACAGTATACTGGCACCAGACCAACTAGTCTTAGTACTGTTCCCATAATGCCGAGCGCCTGGTGGGACAGCGGTAAAATTCCGTCTTAGGTACGCACGCGCGGCCGAGACTCGAACCCCCAAATTCCTGTTTCCGAGGTGGAACCTCTAGCATTAAGCTACAGAACCGATAGATAAAAAAAAGTCCCTTGGTTTGATTCCAATAAGATAAGATAAGATAGGCTCGTCTACATTATTAATCCTTGATGACAGGAGGAGGGTGAGAGTTTGGCAATCAAGGTTGAAATGTAAGATCACCCCCCTCTTCATCTTCTTCTTTTACCTCCTTCTCCTCCTTCGCTTCATTTTCCTCTTCGCCCTCTTCCTTGTCCTCCTCCTTTACCCACGGATTTACTATTTAACATATCCTTCTGAAAAAAAAAAGCTTTGTAAGGTCATATAAAGGCGCCACATAAAGATAAACTCAGTTTCCTCAAATAAATCACTCACTCACAGTATACTGACACCAGGCTAACCAATATGGTTCCAATCGTTCCCACAATGCTGAGCACTTGAGGCGGCGGCAAATTTTTTTCTTCAGATTTTGACGTGTCGGTATTACGCGGCCTGGATTTGCAACTGGCCTACCGGTTCCAAGGCGGACGCTCTAGCTATTGGCCAACGGCACCGGAAAACAAAGGACTGGATAGGACAGAGTGGTGGATAGGACAGAGTGAGAATATTCATGTGGATGAGAAGAAGTAACGAGCAAGGCTGTGTTGCAACAGATTACTGGTCAGGTCGCTGTGTGCATGTCACCTTCAGGTCGATCTCCCCCTCCTCCTGTCTTTGATCCTATTACATACACACACACATTCACACATACACACACACACAGCACACACAGCACACACAGACACACACACACACACACACACACACACACACAGCACACACTGTGTCATAGTGGGTGGAATGGCATGCTGATACATCCCACAGGTAACTCACGGCTCCAACAATAAAATTGCGTTAATAAAATTCTAAATGATGAATAAAACCCTCCCATTATATCGTCTACCTTGGATAGTTTTTTTTTAACGAAAGCTCTATGTATACAGCTATAGGGTAGGAATTTGTTCTTGGATGCTATTTATGATTTGAAATGTTTAGTATTTTTTGTCCTTTAAAAAATCTAAATAAAATGAAATAAAATAAAGCAGGTGTCCGACTTCCACATTTAGAGGGCGTGAGTTTGAACCATGGCCGAGTCAGACTGACTTTTCCTGAGTAAAAGATATGAAAGTTCTATCTATTGCTTCATTCGTGTTGTTGGCTGATTCACAATATGGTCTCTGTCCAAAGTAATGCACTGAATGAATAACGAACGACTAGAACTAAAGTAAAGTGATCATTTGCCATACTATAATGTGTATCTTTGTGTCGCAGTTGAGTAAAAATGGTGTTTGTTTCTTTGTTTGTTTATTGAGAGTTTTAGGGTGATTGCAACTGCTATGGTCATTAAATAAATATGCGTCCAAAAGAGTGTGTCATCATACGGGCCATAGTTTTAAGATATAATTTTATTATAGACTGTACATAGTCAATATAAAAACAAAATAATGTAACAATAACATAGCGCTATCTTTACTACGGTGTCTTATAGCATGGGCTATATATTCCCACTATCCGGTTCTAAAAGCAACAATCACAGGCGTTTAACCCTTTTACTGCGGGCTCTGATTCTAACCGAGCTGAAATATGCAAAATCTTCAAGATTTGCTCTTCTTAGACCAGATAAATCAGATTTCAATGGACTGACTTAATGATATGACAGTCCACTGAAATCAATTTTTTCTGTTTTAAGTGTACGTAAGTTCTGAAGTTTTTGCATGATCTTCTTGGTTACAATCAGACCCCGCAGTGAAAGGGCTAACCCTGTGGAAAGAACTTTTATTCTGTTAAAAAAACAACAAAAAAAAACCCTAAATAAATACGGCGCTGCACTCTGGTCAACGCTTACCTGTGACGTTCTTGTCGTCCCGTAGTCAATAAATAACAAACTTTTTAAAAATCAAAGCTAAGGAGGCCCCATCAAAGTGTGACTTACTAACTTACTTACTTACTTACTTACTTACTTCCGGTGCCATCTCCTAGGTAGAGGTCGACTTGAAATGATACGCCACTCTTTTCTGTTGCAACCTTTTTAGGCTACATTGATTTGTGATTAGGTGTGAATTATTGAGCACCAGTAGCGGAAATGATGATGGTATTTTATTGACACGTCACAAACAGCCCAACCTATTAGAACGCGCAACCAGGAGAGACTTTGATGTAAGCAGGTGATCAGCCTGGCGTTTCAATAAGAACACAATAACTATGGGATTGCCCTGCCCTGTCCATCTTCTGTTGTCTCTTTAGTAAGCGATTCTTTTGAATCTATGAGAAGTTAGGATTGTCGATACTTTCTGCCGCTGAAGACACATTTTTCAACCTTACGTGCTAATCAAGGTAATGAAGACATTAAAATTTAGAGTATCACACACAGACACAGACACACACACACACACACACACACACACACAAACACACACCCACACCCACACACACACTTGAACACACACACACATACTCAAACACACACAGACGCATAAATAATATTAAAATTCTTAACCGAATTACAGACACGCGTGGAGCGTTCATATATTCTGATCTGCATCATTTCTGCTCTAGTTATCAAACTATAAATAGACATTCTTATATGGTTTTTCCTGACATTTTCATTTGAGATTTGTCAATAGCAAATGCAATTTTTCGGTTGTTCCAACATGCAAAAGCACTTAAAGTAACGCTTATTACAATCGTTTAAAAAAATCAAATTCAAATCGTCTTCAAATGCCTTTTTCTGCCTTTTGTAAACACATTCTACGATTTCATTCGAATGACTGCATCTGTTCGTATCGTTTTCATTTATCTCTTTTCCCTGAGCAAGATTTATTTCATTTCATAAAGCATGTGTTCTACCTCAAAGTATCATGTTTCTATGTATCCATCCATCAATTTGATTCATACATCCATCCATCCATCTATCCGTCTATCTATCCATCCAACCATCCATTCATTCATCAATCCATCCATTCGTTTATCCTTCTATCAATCCACATATTATCAATTCATCCACACATTCATCTATCTATCTATTTATCTATTTATATATATATATATACATATATATCTCTCTCTTTGTCTATCTATCTATCTATCTATCTATCTATCTATCTATCTATCTATCTATCTATCTATCTATATATCTCTCCATCTATCTATCCATCTATCTATCTATCTATATATCTATCGATCTATCGATCTATCTATTTATATTTTCTTCCCTTTTACATTATCTCTTATTTTATCAGGATACCACCTTCTAAACATTTTTGTTTGTTTTGTTTACTGTCTAACTAAGTAGTGATCCATTGATCTAGATTACCAATCGTGTTTTTTTCACAATACGTTGACGGTGGCTACAACTTTTAACCTTTTCAATTCTAAGGTTATATTTTTAAGCTGCTAACTAGATATCAAAATCTTCAAGATTTGCCTGTTCTTATTCCAGATAAATGAGATTTCAACTGATTAAAGATTTCTGTATCTTCTGTTTGAATTGGACCCCACAGTGAGAGGGTAATACTACGGTCAGTTTCAAACCGAAAAACTCGCCCTACTCTCACCCCTTCCCCTCAACTTACTCACAATAACGTCACCCACCTCCCTCTACTCCCAACCCCTTCCCTCAACTCCCAATACCCCTCCCCCTACATCCTTCCACTCCCAACCCCTCCCCCTTCAACTTACTCCAAATACCCCCTCCCCGCAACATCCTCAATCCTTCCCCTTCAACTTACTCACAATACCCCTCCCCCATCTCCTACTCGCAACCCCCTTTCCCCTCTTCCTCACCTTACTCCCAGTACCCTTCACCCACCCCTTCACCATACTCCAAATCCCACCCCCCTCTCTCTCTCATCTCTCTCTTTCTCTTTCTTTCTCTCTCTCTCTCTCATCTCTCTCTTTATCTCTTTCTCTTTCTTTCTCTCTCTCTCTCATCTCTGTCTTTATCTCTTTCTCTTTCTTTCTATCTCTCTCTCTTTCTCTCTTTCTCTTTCTATCTCTCTCTCTCTCTCATCTCTCTCTTTATCTCTTTCTCTTTCTTTCTTTCTATCTCTCTCTCTTTCTCTTTTTCTCTCTCTATCTTTCTCTTTCTCTCTTTCTCTTTCTTTCTCTCTCTCTCTTTCTCTTTTTCTCTCTCTTTTTCTCTCTCTTTTTCTCTCTCTCTCTTTCTTTCTCTCTTTCTCTATCTCTCTTTCTCTTTCTCTCTCTCTCTTTCTCTTTCTCTCTCTCTTTCTCTCTCTCCCTCCCCCCTCCACCGCCACCACCACCGCCACACTTCATGCAGCCCCACCAGATCGAATTACCCGTAACAAGCAATAACAATCCAACTCTTCCCCTCTCTTAGTGCAGTTCCCTTCATGTTTGTTGAACATTTCTCCTGTTATATTCTTATGATGCTTTGCATACGATAGCAGGTAGTCGTGCCGGTTTTGCATTAACCCTTTCACTGCTAAGGACACCAAAATCTTCAAGCTTTGACTGTTCTTATACTAGATAAATCAGATTTCAATGAACTGACATATGCCAGAAGCCTGAATTTGAGGCGTTTGGCTTATGTCCGTTCAATGAAATCTGATTTATCTGGTGTTACATTTTCATATTCAGTTGAGTCAGAATCAGACCTCGCCGTGAAAGGGTTAAAAATCACAATATATGCCAAAGAGAATTATTTTTTTTATATTGGAGAAATCGTCTTTCAATTAAATCAACAGCTTACTTCTATAATGTACACCAGACATTGGCTAGTCGGTTAGCTGTTACCTGTTAAATGCCTTTACTCACATTTCAGGTCATATAAAAAGCGGTGCTCTCTACTCAAAACAACACGCTTACACACAGACCGAAAACAAGGGCTCCCTATCACCCAGTCACGGTATACTTATACTGGGCAAACCATCCCTAGTCTTTTGCTCCATAATGCTAAGCGCTTGGCGTGACAAACTTTGCTAAATGCTGATTTTCACGTCTTCATGTCATGCCGTGACCATTACTCGAACACCTGGCCTTCCGGTTCCGATGCGGACGCTCTACCGCTATTGAGCTACGGAACCAGCACTTTGACTAGTATCAGTACGCCAGTTTTTGTATTGTTACCATTATCATCATCATCATCATCATCATCATCATCATCATCATCATCATTATCTTCATCATTATCATCATCAATATCATTATCATCATTATTATTATCATCATCATCATCATCATCATCTTCATCATCAGCATCATCATCAGCATCTTCATCATCACCATCATCATCATCATCATCATCATCGTTATGTTATTACAAGCTGTCAGACTCGCATGTATCTCTATCGAAACCTCTCACCATCCTTACCAGTGATCATACTATCTATTTTTTTTTTCTCAGACACCCACGTGACATGCATCTGCTCGCATTATATGAGGAAAAAAATACCCAACACAAAACAGGCTAATTTTTTGTAGGCATCGACAGACTTCATTACTGCATCGATCTAATTGATCGTTGATTGCTGAAAAAAAATATTCGTCTCGACTTAATTATCATTATCATCACGGGTTGCCGTGCCCTTTGGCGTTAATGACCGTGTTCCTCCACTTCTCTCTGTCTTCACCATCAGGCCTATCCCTTTACCTCCACTCGTACACCTTCCCATAGTGACCATGTCCCTCCACTTCTATCTAACTCACATTTCTCCATCAGGTCGATCCCTTTACCTCCACTCGTCCACCTTCCGATAGTGACCATGTCCCTCCACTTTTCTCTGTCTTCACATTCCACCATCAGGTCGATTCCTTTGCCTCCATCGGTCCATCTTCCCATAGTGACAATGTCCCTCCACTTCTCTCTGTCCTCACATTTCACCATCAGGTCAATCCCTTTGCCTCCACCGGTCCATCTTCCCATAGTGACCATGTCCCTCCACTTCTCTCTGTCTCCACATTTCACCATCAGGTCAATCCCATTGCCTCAACCGGTCCATCTTCCCATAGTGACCAGATAGAATATTTTTTTAAATACAACTGGTGCCTTTCCCACCTATGTTCGTGCGTCTACAGCACACATTGCTGGTCGAAGGCATTTGCAACACTTTAACGAATGACATTTGGGGTTTTGTACTCTAAATTCAATAACCGCATCTTGTTCCGATGGCTTTCAGTGTGGGTGGCTAGATTAGTACTGCATAGATCAACACACAGTATTTGGCATTGAAAGGGAGACATGTTGATACAACATTGTACCAGGTTTGACACCATTTGATGATTAAGTGTGATCAGGAGAGA
>JAUEKZ010209820.1:0-10491 GCA_031471865.1 Melibe leonina
TATCTATCTATCTATCTATCTATCTATCTATCTATCTATCTATCTCTATCTATCTATCTATCTATCTCTCTCTCTCTCAGAGCCAGAGGGAAAAGGATGATGAGGAACAGGAGGAAGAGAAGGGGAGGAGGAAGAAGAGGAGAAGGAGGAGGAGAAGGAACAGATCATGAGGATTGAAAGGGGAGTCGTGTGTAGTTGCTGATGTTCTATGATCTATTCCACCAGACGCCGCCATGATGGTTGTTGTGATTGATTGTGTAATACCCCGAGGTTTCATGTCTCACATAGGATGTAATTATGTTACCATTTGAACTGCACTGACGGAACTCTTCCTCGAAGTCTCTCTCTCTCTCTCTCTCTCTCTCTCTCTCTCTCTCTCTCTCTCTCACTCTCTTTTTCTCTTTCTCTCTTTTCCTCCCCCTTTTTTAAATCTCTTTCGTTCGTTCTCTCACTGTTTTCATTGCTCTATTTCTCTCTTGCTATCCCCCTACCCCCCCCCCCCCACACACACACGCACAGACACGCACACAACACACACAAACATACACACACATACACTCTCTCTATCTATCTATCTCTCTTATTCGTTCGCCCTCACTCTCTCTCTTTCTCTCTCTCTCTTTCTCTCTCCCCTCTCCCCCCTCTTTCTTGCTCTATAGCTTCATCTTTATCTTTTCTGGCTGAAACAACAACAAACAACACAAACAACAACAAACAAACAACAACCATTAAGCAATTAGTTATCATTATTTCATATCGGACTTGGTCTTAACTTCCTCATCTAATCTCAACATCTAAAACATTTGAATGAATTTAAATGGAAAAGTGAATGGACACCCGAGTGCAGCAAATGAATAAAACAACAGCATATCATTCCTGGTTAGATTGCGCCTTTGTTAATAGATGGCCATCGCAATGGACTCGCTTTGTGTAAAGATTCATGACTATAATAAAGTAAGCGGAACATTTTACATTGTTCGCTTGATGAATTGGAACCGCATCATTTCACAAATTCTAGCCTGCACTATCGCCACAATCGCTCTCTCTCTCTCTCTCTCTCTCTCTCTCTCTCTCTCTCTCCGTCTCTCCGTCTCTTTCTCCCTCGCTCACTTTTTCTTTCTCTTTCTTTATTTCTCTCTCTCTTTTTTTAACACTCTCTCTTTCACTCTATCTCTCTCTTTCACACTCTCTCTTTCACACTCTCTCTTTCACTCTATAGATCTATCTCTCTTTCACACTTTCTGTTTCACCCTCTCTTTCATTCACACTCTCTCTTTCGCTCTCTCTCCTTCACACTCTCTCTTTCACTCTATAGATCTATCTTTCTTTTACACTTTCTGTTTCACTCTCTCTCTCTCTCTCTTTAACACTCTCTCTTTCACTTTATTGATCTATCTTTCTTTCACACTCTCTGTTTCATTGTCTCTCTCTTTTCCTCTCTCTTTCTTTCCCTCTCTCTTTCTTTCACACTCTCTCTTTCACTCTCTCTCTCTCTTTCACTCTCTCTCTCTCTTTCTTTCACACTCTCTCTTTCACTCTCTCTCTCTTTCACTCTCTCTCTCTTTCTTTCATACTATCTCTTTCACCTCTCTCTCTCTCAAACTCTCTCTCTCTCTCTCAAACTCTCTCTCTATCTTTCACACACACACACACACTCTCTCTCTCTCTCTCTCTCTCTCCCGCTGTGTGTGTGTACTACGTTAGAGTCAACAAAGCCTTTAATCGAGGGATTCGTGAATTATTAATTAATCAGAGAACCATTAGCCTTTGTGTCGTTTTCAAACGTGACTACCGACGCCTCACAAAACTAGAAGACACACTACAATACACGGGAAAACTCTCAGCCTTTTAGGTATAGTCAGGACGTTAGAAAGAAACAACCGGAGACTTTGATAAGATTATGCTATTGTTAGATAACCATTCACATCTGAGTCAATTAAAGTTCAGGGCCGAGACATAAAGCGCTCATTAAGTTTTGGCATCAGCTCCTTAGAAGACACACTACAATACACGGCAAAGCTCTCAGCCTTTTAGGTATAGTCAGGACGTTAGAAAGAAACAACCGGAGACTTTGATGAGATTATGCTATTGTTAGGTAACCATTCACATCTGAGTCAATTAAAGTTCAGGGCCGAGACATAAAGCGCTCATTAAGTTTTGGCACCAGCTCCTTATAAATCCCCGATGAGCACTTTGTGAGAAAGCGCGTAGTGTGAAGTGTGAGGTACAATAACCAAGTTTGCCACTTTGCCTCTCCCTCCTCCCCAAAGCCACTCCCCTCACCATACACACACGCACACACACACATAAACTCACACGAACACACACACACACACACACGCGCGCGCGCTCTCTCTCTCTCTCTATCTATCTTTCACCCTTTTATTCTATAAATCTCTCTTATCCCCCCTCCTCTCTCTCTCTCTCGATCAGTCTCTCCGTTTCTCTCATTTTTCCATAAATGTTTCTCTTACGTAACAGCGCTGTCTCTCTCCGTACTCCAAACCACCAAAGTAATAGAGCTTCCTCCTCCTCATCCTCCTAATTTTTATCCATCTCCCCTTCCCCTCCTCCTCCTCCTCCATCTCCTTCACCTCCTCCACCTCATCACTATCTCCCTTTTCCCCTTTTATGTTGTACCTCCCTTGTCAATTCATATCTACCTCTTCTACCCTTTTATATTATCATTCTCCCATCCTTGGTCTCCCTCAAGACTGGTTTACCTACTATAAGAATGAATGGTGTTACATCTATCACCTCATAATGCTCTATTCCATAAAATGTTCGCCTCGGAACCAGACGCATCATAATAGACTAACCCTTTCACAGCGGGGTCGGGCTTTCATGTCAGTTCTCTGAAATCTGATTTATCTGGTATACGAACGGACAACTCCTAAAGATTTTGCTGTCTAGTAAGTAGTTAGATTACAAAAATAAATCTTAGTATTGAAAGGGTTAAGAGATCGGCGCTTTAGCAGCAGATTTGGACCGGCGTTCGGTATGATTCATGAGAAGAGCGCGACGATTGGTTGGCCCGCCGTCAGTATAGTGTGACGTAAACGAAAAAGGAAATTCTAGAAACTATCATAATATGAAATCCAAAGTCTTGTCCTCTGTTCCCTCTATTCTATAACCTTTCTTTGCAGTACACTGTGATTAGTGACTGAGAGATATTTGAGTCAGTCTTTTTTTTCTCTGTATGGCAACACGAGAACTTGTCTAGGGACTAAGGAGGCCCGCCTCTGATATGACCTAGATGTATAAAAGGGCGTTAACCCTTTCAATGCTAAGAGTATTTCTTAAGCTACTAACAAGACATCAAACTCTTCAAGATTTGCATGCTCTTATTCTAGATAAATAACATTTCAGTTAATTGACATAATATTATGCAAAAATTCTGAAATTCAGGCTTTTGGCATTTTATGTCAGTGCACTGAAATCTTATTTATCTGGTAAAATAACACATTATTATCACGATTTTGCATATTCTGTTTGGTTAAAATTGGACCCTGCAGTGGAAGGGTTAACTACGTAGCAACCCAACCAAGCAGCCATCAACGTACTATCTACAGAGACTGCCAACTACCACAACTACCACAGCTACGTTCATGGAGACAAAGAATACTACAACTATAACTATAACACCATTTGTTTTACTTGTACAGAATTCGTTCAACACGTCGTCAAAATCTCATTGCGTCCATACCAAGGTTTTTGTTTTCTTAATCCGAATCCGACTCTGTCTTTGCACCTGTCTGTGTATCTATCTGTGTATCTGTCTTTGCACTTGTCTGTGTATCTGTCTGTGTATCTCTGTATCTGTCTGTTTATCTGTCTGTGTGTGTCTGTGTATCTGTCTGTGTATCTGTCTGTGTGTGTCTGTGTATCTGTCTGCCTGTCTATCCACCATATCTGTAATTTCACTTCTCGCTCACGATATGTTATTTTCGGCGAATTATTTTTTTTCATCTTTAGTTCTCATGAAACTTCGCTATTTCTGTCCCTCCCCGTCTTTCTTTCAACGTGTTTTTGCCTTTCAATATCCCTCTGTTTTATACTCTCTCTCTCTCTCTCTCTTCTTCCTCTCTCTATTTCTCTCCGCTTGTTCGCTCCCTCCACTCTCCTCTCTATCTCATTTACTTATACCCCCTCTTCCTCATTTCACACCCATCTCCCTGGCTCTCACTCTTACCTTTTTGTACTCCCACTCTCACTCTGGTGTGCTTTTAAAAAGAGACACATAAAAATTCCAGAATAGAAAGAGGGAGACGAAGAGGAAAGAAATGAATATAAAACCAGCCACGAACTAAACAGCAACATTCTATATTGTGTTTATTGTATTCCTGCTGCCAAAAGCATCACTAAATCACAAAAAAGTATTATCCCTGCACAAGATAACATTATATTATATGTACTTTTTGGGAGACCGATTTCATGTCCTGTATTTTGTTCTAGACTATCGACAGAAAAGAACGCTCTGAGTCTCAACCAGCGATTAAAACTTGCGTAAGTCTGACGTGAAAACAAAAACGCACTTAACCATTTCTCCTCCCAGGGACCGGATGAGGATTGGGCAACCGCCATATTGGTTGTGGGGTAACTGCCTCCGCCACCGCCACCGCTACGGCACTTAAGGGAAACTACTTTTACTTTTACTGCGCTGTATGACCAGTATTGGAAGCTCTCTTTCTCCGTCTCTGTGTGTCTGTCTGCCTGTTTCTCTCTCTCTCTCTCTCTCTCTCTCTCTCTCTCTCTCTCTCTCTCTCGCTCTCCTTCCCTGTCGTTATCACTCTATCTCCCCCCTCCCCCTTCTCTCTTTCTCGGTATACATCTCTCTCTTTCTGATTTTCCCCCTCTCTCTCTGTCTCTCTCAGTATCTCTTTCTTACTCCCTTTCTCTCTATCCCCCTCTCCCCCTCTCTCTCCGTCCATCTCACTGTTCCTCTCTCCGTCCCCTCTTCAAATTCAAATTCTGCTCCATCTCCCCATCCACCTTCCTGTCCCCCTCTGTGTCTTCCCCCTCTCCCTATTGACCTCTGTCCGTCTGTCTTACGACCTGGTCAGTTCGATGCAGGCTGGGTCATGATTGATTGGAGAGATATCGATCTGTATAATCGAAATGACGAATTGATGGGAGGAGAGCCTAGGGAGGGCAAAGGTCAGAGCACTACATAGAGGGTCCATCAATGACTCCAGCAATTACACACGTATATAGTCCTAAAGGCTAACACCGAGCGGGACAATTAAAAAAATGAATAAAGCAGTGACGGACCGCTCACCGGCTCTGTAACTCATCATGTAGAGAGTCCATGGCTTAACTAAGGCAATAACATCGGCATTTTCTCAGCTGGGCGTTATGGAGACAGCGCTAAGATTTATTGGCCCGGTGTCAATATAATGTAACTGAGTAAATAAGATAATCGAAAGAGCACTCTATATAATATCACTGCCTGGGTATTGAGAGCTCCGCCATGGATATGACCTTTTTTTTTTTTTTTTTTTTTTTAAAAGCTCTAAACATGAAACAACAAACCAACAAAAAAATGAGGCGCAGCAGTCACTAGAAAATTGATAGATTCAAGGAAGACAAAGGCAAGGTATAATAAATATGGTAATAAGTCGATATGTAACAAAGCCGAAGAAATACGCAGATACATAGGAGGTAATTTGTTTCGTGCTGGTAGTTGGCCATTGATGCCATGGCAGATCACGAGTTCAGATCCAACAGCAATTATTCTCTAGTTGAAAATGTGTTTTCTTTCTTATACCCCCCCCCCCACCCCCTACCCCTTTAAAAAATCGTATTATCGATACACTGGCCAGAATAATAAATGTTGTAACAGAAAAAATTGCTATTATGACATAGTGTAAACCAAAAAGAATAAAAAATCAACAAAGACGTCCAGTCATTTTGAGCGAATTGAACTTTATACGAAATCAAATAAATACGCGATATACGAGTAAAATGATGCAACCGACACCGAGCCCAGTACACCGGAAACATAACAGAAAAACCCGAAAGCTGCCGGAATCCACGGATGTTTTCTCAGTCCGAAACTGACGAAATTGACGGGATCAACACAAGGGGTGGTGATTCGGCCGCCGCTGTAGTGCGTGTGATATTCCTCCGCCCCTCCACCCCCCCCCATCCGTCCAACTGTCCCGCCTCCACCCATCCCCTGCACCCCCCCCCCCCACACACACACACTTCCTCCCCATCGCCCGTCCCTGGCCTGCCGCCTGGTTTCCTTGTTGTGACAGAGGGGGCAAGCTGGCCGTGACGAATAGAGCTCTTCAATCTGGTCACATGACCGTCCGTCCCGTCCACCACGTCAATGAATGGGTGTATTATGTGGTGGCGGGTGGAGGGGTAGGAGAGGGGGGGGGGGGATTGTTGGTTGTTGGATGTTTGGAGTGGGGACATAATGTGTGTGGTTGAGGTGAAAGGGGCGTGTGGGTGTAAGTGCTTGTGTGTGTATTTGTGTGTACGTGTGTGTTTGTGTGTGTGTGTGTGTGGGAGGGAGACAGACAGAGAGAGAGAGTAGAGTGAGAGTAAAGAGAGAAAGAGTGAAAAAGAGAGAAAGAAAGAAAAGAGAGAGAGAGAGAGAAAAAGAGAAAAAGAAAAGTCGAGAGAGTAGAGTGAGACACTGAGAGGAAGGGTAAAGAGAGGGAGAGAGAGAGAGAGAAGAGAGAGAGAAGAGAGAGAAAGAGAGAGAGAAGAGAGAGAGAGAGAAAGAGAGAGATAGAGAGAGAGAGAGAAAGAAAGAGAGGGATAGAGAGTGAGAAAGAGAGAGATAGAGAGAGAGAGAAAGAAAGAGAGAGAAGAGAGAGAAGAGAGAAATAAATTCGTGAGCATGTTATGGGTGGGGATAGTAGGGTTTGGGGATTCTGGGTGACGAGATGTGTGCTTGTCTGGGCCATACTGGACTAGAGGACATTGTCAAGATGGAGTCTGTACTGTTCTTGTATTATACAACTTTCTCTTTCCTTCCATCTCTGTCGTGCTGTGATCCTTATCCCTCTATTCGTCTACCTATGTTGTCAATTGTGTGTATCTATTTATTCTTGTCTCAGTCCGTACTAGACTCTCATCCCTCCTCCCTGTCTCCCTCTCCCCCCCTCTCTCTCTCAGTCTCTGCGCGCTCTCTCTCTCTACGCTCCCTCTCTTTCTCTTCGCTCTCTCTTTCTCTCCTCTCTCTCTCTCTCTCTCTACGCTCCCTCTCTTTCTCTTCGCTCTCTCTTTCTCCCCTCTCTCTTTCTCTCTCTCTACGCTCCCTCTCTTTCTCTCCGCTCTCTCTATCTCTCTCCCAACTCTCTTTCTCTCTCTCTTTCTCTCCCCCCCCTCTCTCTCTCTTTCTTCTCTCTCTCTCTCTCTCTCTTTCTTTCTTTCGTTCTCTTACTGCCGCAATATATCTCTACTGACGTAAAATTACTACCACTACACCATACATTATTTCATTTTCATTTGAAAGATAAACTGATTGCTGTCTTAGTGCGTTTTCAGTAGCAGCTTCGTTCGGCAATGCGCCCCGCCGGGTTGAAGAGCCTCAAGCGCCACGAGCCAGGAAACCGTTGTTCACTAAATTAATGTTCACTCTCCGAGCGGGCGCAAGCAGCATACTACGGCTTTCAGAGAGTGCGTTTTCAAGTCCTTCGATTAAAATTATCTTATAGCTGACTTTATAGATCTGGTGCGGGCGGATAAACGCTTACTGCTCACGACCTATAGCAGTATTTTACTTACAAACAAACTGTATAATGTTGTCGAAGATATGAAAGTGAATCACGTACCGTTTTGCTGGCAAATGATAACATTATTGTCATTATGACGTCCAGGGCGTAGAAAAAGTGAGGGGGAGAAAGTTTGAGGGGGAAAAAAGAGGGTATGGAGAAGTGGGACTAGGGGAGTTGAAGGGAGGAAGGAGAGGGGTTTGAGGGGCTAGGGGAGTTGAGGGGAGGAAGGAGAGGGGTTTGAGGGGCTAGGGGAGTTGAGGGGAGGAAGGAGAGGGGTTTGAGGGGCTAGGGGAAGAGAGGGTAGGGAAGGATATTGGGGTCAGTAAAACTCATAGCCTCAATTAATGAATAAATAACTGTATGACTCATTTCTCGGACTGACTAACTGGTCAACTGATGTGTGAAACTGCCCTTTCGATGAGATTAGCAATAGAGATTTGGGGTGAAGGCAGTGATTGGTCAACTACTGTCTGACTGTCTGATACTGCCCTTTCGATGAGATTAGTAATAGAGATTTGGGGTGAAGGCAGTGAGTGATTGATATGTTTGCTCTTTACGATTGCACCAACTATTTCATTTAACTAATTCAGCCTGCACCTTTACCTGCCTATCTAATTTACAAGTGTCATTATTTAGGAGAGTGGTGTAGAGTAGAGTGGAGGCTTATTCTTCTATAGCACTGATATCCATGAATCGCGCATCCCAATTTTTACTTTCCCCGGCCAACAGCGAACATTGAAACGTATTAGACAAAACAAGCACCTTGTAGAACACTGCTGTAGGGAGTGCTAGGTACCCATTTTGCTGTTGGGTCGACAGTGGGGTTTTCCAGTTCCGGACAAAAATCTACCCAATAAGAGGGATCGAATCCAGGACCTTCTGCGCAATAGTCTGATGCTCTACCAACGGAGCCAATGCGGTTTCACATAGAAACGACACCTTGTGCACTGCACTGCACTTTTAAACACTTCACGGGCGAAAAGAGCGATAACAGAAAGAAAAAGAATGAGAACAGGAGTAAAATTTTAACAAGTGCTTCAAACACGTGGCATGACCCATAATTCACTGGAGGAACATGCCCGGAAGGCAGGACTGCGCAAGCTCCACAAAGACAGGAAATAGAATTTATTAAAAAACCAAAAAAAAACACCAAAAAGCCGAAGACAATATTGTGGTGTGTAGAGGTGAGACTTGAGACAAAGAGACGCTACTGCTGCTGTGATCGCTGACTCACGGACAACTCTTGTCTTGTCCACCGCTACAGATGGCTGCTTGTTCGATTGTTGTCGCTCAATTACTCTCTGTGTGTGTGTGTGGGGGGGGGGGGGGGTGTATGTGTATGTGTGTGAGCGTGTGTGTGTGTGTGTGTTTGTGTATGTATGTGTCTGTGTATGAATGTGTGTGTTTGTGTGAGCGTGTGTTTGTTTGAGCGTGTGTGTGTATATGTGTGTATGGGGGGGGGGGGGGAGGGGTTAATTCGATGGGGTTGAGCAGCGTTGGGTAGGTGAGAAGGGGCGGGTAAGGGGTGGATTTTGAAAAAATTGAACATGGAGAGTTAAGAGTTGTGACAAAAGACAAAGGAATACTTCTGTTAACTCTTCCACTCCTAACCAGACAGAATATGCAGAATCAATGCCATTTCAGTCCACTAAAATCTTATTAATTTGCCTGGAATAAGAACATTCAAATTTGGAAGATTTTGATATCCGGTTAGCAGTTTAAGAAATGACCTTAGCATTGAAAGGTTTAAGTTGGCTAAGAGAACGTAGAGAGTGTAGAATATAGAGTGTAGAATATAGAGTGTAGAGTGTACGAATGTAGAATGTAGAGTGTGGCGTTGAGCATGTAGAGTATAGAGTGTACAGTGTAGAATGTGAAGTATAGAATGCACAGTGTAGACTATAAAGTGAAGAATGTAGAATGTAAAGTGTAAAATATAGAGTGTAGAACCGAGTGTAGAGTGTAGTGTAGAATATATAGTGTAGTGTGTAGAATGTAGTGTAGAGTGTAGAGTATAGAGTGTAGAGTCGAGTGTGGTGTAGAATATAATATAGTGTAGTGTGTAGAGTGTAGTGTAGAGTGTAGAGTATAGAGTGTAGACTGTAGGCTATAGAGTGAAGAATGTAGAATGTAGAGTGTAAAGTATAGAGTGTAGAGTGTAGAGTCGAGTGTGGTGTAGAGTATAGATTTTAGTGTGTAGAGTGTAGTGTAGAGTATAGAGTATTTAGAGTGTGTAAAGTGCAGAGTGTGTAGAGTGAGTGGTGGAGAGTGGAGGACAAGAGGGTAAGATGAGGAGTGAAGTACTGTAATGTCACCTGACATCTTGACCTCGTGTGACGGGTGGTCATTGGTCATCATCCCTGGTGTTGTTGTCCAGCATACCATTACCGAAGGACATCATGGCGGTCATTTTCTACCGAACTGGCCATTAACGACGTGTGGCACCTGGCCTTGAGATGGAGCGTGGGTAGATGCAATGGACCGAGACGAATTTAGAACTTGGTTAACCCTTTTAATGCCGTGGACACTTAAATATTCAAGACCTGCCTGTTCTTATACCAGATAAATCAGATTCTAGTAAACTGACATATGCCAGAAGCCTGAATTTCATATGCCAGTTCACTGGAATCTGATTTATCCGGTATAAGATAATATTATACATTTTCAATATTTTGCATATAATATTTTGAGTTGGGTTAGAATCATACCTCGCTGTGAAAGGGTTAATTAAGTGTGTTGAGCTGGGGGAAATGAAGTT
>JAUEKZ010209842.1:0-10488 GCA_031471865.1 Melibe leonina
CTCTCTCTCTCTCTCTCTCTCTCTCTCTGACACACACACACACACACACACACACACACACACACACACACACACACTTTCTACTGCCATTACGATTCAGATTTATTTCGATAGAATTTAAAACTTTCGTTTCATGACTTGAATACTCCGGAATGCTTTTTAAATAACTTTCAATATCACAGTGTGAATTAGGCTAACCAGGACTCTTATCCCCACTAGAGGGATAGCCTCATGATCCTATTTCAGTATATCATTCATCTTGACAAAAGAAGACTAATCGTACTCTATTTCAGGGGTCAACACGGGGGATCAACTTGAAAAATAAATTGTAAGGGGATGTTTGATACAGCAGATACAGCTAGTCATGAAGAGGATTTAGACCGTTACCCTTATATTGAAAACGACAATAGAGCGGAGCAAGTGCTGAGAATGCCGTACGATACGACTACTGATGCGGGCGTATTTTATAACAATATCAAACCAGCATATTCAGTCTATCAAAATTGCAAAACGCCACTGAGTGTGACGGCCAGTACAGAGGGGTCTTATTACCGTTAAATTACATAACGGGAGTATGTATCCATCAGGGATCTTATTATAATACGCAAGTCTCCGATAACTTTGCAGGAAGTATACTACATGAAACACTCGAGTAATGGATATTATGTGTAGTGATGGTGTTGAGAAAGTAAGGGGGTTCTAATCAAGTGAGAGAGTGGGTATAGTGCTAATGTGCTGATGCAACAGCTGGTTCCACGTGCGGTCACAGCCTGACCTGATCGCATCGACACAACACCCAGGTGGCCATCCTACATTGCCCGAGCCAGCTGGGAGGTCTTCAGTGTAGAAGAGAGCCTCATGCGGCTATCGTCGGCAGGTAATGAAGACATGTTGGCTCGGTGAAGGTTTTTTTTTTTTTAATTTGTTTTTATTTATTTTATTTTTTTTTAAACTAAAATGTACTGCTTCCATAATATGATTCGAGGTGTTAGGTTACAATAGGTTTTCTGACACAATATACCTCTCGTTGGGTTCATAGATACAATGATATCTGTTTATCCTCTTTATGGACAACATGTGCTTTTGCCATGGTAGCTCTATGTTTGAACAGCACACACACATACACACACACACTTGCTTATGGGCAATGCTTGCACAATTTCATCTTGCCTGTAATTTCTCCATCCTAATTCCTCGTTCTGCCATGAATATTGAATACTCTCATATTTCAGTGCGTACCACCAATTTAAAATTATTAATTTTGACCCTTCCTCACACTTCATCTCGTTATCGTCCCTCCTCGTATCAAGGCATACGTTCTATTTTTATTAAATTAAAAGCTCGTGTTAATGTAAGGTCACAGCCGGGTCGTCGGTAAGAGTTGATTTGAAGATAGTACGTAACTGTGACCAGACCGTCATCATTGTATCATTACGCCATAGTCCATAGAGATCAGGGGGGATGTTGTGTGAAGGCTGTTCCACAACCAACCTTCTGAGCTCTATGGATTTTCTCAGCCTCTACAGGGAGCTTTCCTTGTAATCAGCTAGTTGTTTGGGTTTTTTTTTAATATGTAACTTTGACTTCTCGCTTTTGTCCTGATGAAGATCTAGGGACGAAACGTTTTTGGTCTTATTTGTCCCTGTCCTCTACTGGGCTATCGACCATTCTTCCTTGTATACCGTCATTTCTGTATCTGTCGGAATTTCATGAAAGGCCCCTCGTTCAAATCCACTCTCCGAAGCACTTTGATTTCCAAAAGATCCTAAAGGTCACACAGGCGGATGGTCGGCAGGGAAGCAGTAATGCAAGTAAAGCGTAAACCAGCCGTCAGTCCAATATCACGGATGCCATCGGAGCAGGCATGCCCAATAATCTATCACCATCTCGTCAGCCTGAGGACGTGGATAGAGCCACTTGGGGGCCCGTAATGACCGCGGCGGGACGGCCACGAGGACCCTCCACAGTCATCGATGGCCATCTTAGCACACAGGTAGATACAGCCATCGCTTGGGCCACGTCGGGAGATAACTCATAACTGAACCATCTCGTATTATATCATTACTACCGTAGGCAAAGATAAACAGTCGGTGGAGTGTGTGTGTGCATTGACCACCAGCCGTTGCACGGCGGCTTCTGAATGAAGGGGTGCTCGTATTTTTGCTTGTTTGCTTCTTTGCTTTTAGAGAAAGCATTGCGCCACAGATACATCAATACTATGGTTGGTATCAGTATAATGAGTACCATAAAACTAGTTTGTCTGTTAACTTAATTAAATTTCTCACCAAAGAGTGTTTGAATTTAAATCCAAATCTACCATGATTAAAGGTTAATATATAGAATCTTCCAAAAGGACAGAGAACTAGACCAAACCAGGAGGTTTCGAGCAAACGGCCCTTCTTCCGCATAGCTACAAACTGCACAGAGATAAGACACAACAATAAGAAAATATACAGATGGATATCAAAGCTAGCTTGGTATCGGGTCTTAAACGAGCCAATGAATTGAATGGCCGCTGGAATCGGAGCCTGAATATGCAAGTCAGAATGCATGATCAGTGGTTTTCTACCAGTACTTCATAAAATAAATAGTTTCTGATAGAAATTTTAATCTATTGCGCGCGTTCTCGAAATGGAAACAGTCGCAACACGTGCATCTATTTGAATTGTTATCCGGCTTTTAATTAATAATTATTGGGAAAGCGTTTAACGTGAAAACCTAAAATGCGTCCACGCAGTCTGTTGTGCGTCCTGACAAGCTGCCACTTGCTGTATACACAAAGCGTGAGAGCAAAAATGACCTAAACATCTAGTGTGTAGTAAACACGCCATCTTGTGTGATGCAGACTGGGTTACCACTGGGGGTCTCGTGTTCAAATGCGAGATCGGCTAACTTTCGATTTTTTTTTTGATTTTTTCCAATCCCTTTTCTTATTGTCACTTCTTTCACCCGTGAATCTCACTCATTTTTTTTTCAATTTTCAAAGTGTGTTCTAGTTCTAGACTTAATAATACATAGTATTATACTTGTGCTACTATGGACACTGTGTGGATCCCAGGACATATTTTATTATTTCTTTCCTAGTTATGAAGTGTGCCACGACGACAGCTTCATCCCGTTAACACGGCATGACGTGGTGAGAGTCTTTAGCCTGAAGCAGCTGGCGAGGAATTAATACTGCGACCGGTAACGAACTTATCGGGTAGAAGCCAGGACTACGAAGAAAGGAGTCAGTGGGTACGGCCCGCTCTTGATCGAGGACGTGGAGCATCGATTTTTAAGGCGTTTTATTTTTATTTATAGCGTCCCCAATTCGCAGAGGTATTGCTACTGTTCACGAACCTCGCTTTTTTCTGGCGAATGGATACTGAATAAGAGTCCGGAAATTTCTCCAATTCAGTGCGACTATAATAATCAAGGATTTGAATTAGCTGACAGTATACAATGTTCTTTCTTTTTGCTTTCCCCAGACGATCGGTCCATCGAATGCTGAGCAGAATACTGTGTGACACTGGCCTTATTGGGACATCCACAATGAGCACGGTTTCAATACATCTATTGTTTATATTCCGCGCCATATGCCTCATCATCACGCCACTGCCGATTAATAGGATTGACTACTGTAAAAGTTCGAACCCAGGCATAATGTATTCGTGTATTTCAGTACTATTAAGGATTTACTAGGGCAGGGGGAAACGGACAGTACCATACAGAGGCAAACGAAAGGAGAAAACGTAAAAATGACGACATATGAAAGGACTGCCCGGAGTGTATCAGTGAGAATGTAGTGACACGGTTTACTTGAGCTTCCAGCGACAAGCAATAATGAAGAGATACAGCGGCATAAATCACCGTGCGTCACCGTATATACATAAATTGTGTACTTCTGCTACGAAACACAACATCAGAATATATATATATTGGATGGATAAAAGGGGGGGGGGGGTTTCTGTACATTACATACATTTATACATTAACATCACATACAATTTCCTTGGTTGACAGGTTACAGCAAAATGACCCAAAGGGTCATGGGAAAATGGCGAGACATAGAGCCTGCATAGCACGACGTCATCTTGACCGTACTCTAGGAACCAAAGACTCCCTGCATAAAAGGTAACACGATGGATCCCCGTGCAACTCTTGATGGTGATTTACCGAGGTCAAAATGAACTGATCATAACCTCCTAATTAACCACTGGGTGTTTGGTAGGGGATTTAAAAAGAGGCACGCACTAAGTAGTTTTGCTACTTTTTGCGGGATTTTCTCATTGTATTTTGCGCTTTTAGCACAAGAAAAAGGTTTCCGAGGCACGTGGGTCGTGTTATGTGCGCTAGGTAAAGCAGAACCACGGTGTCAGTTACAATAAGATCAATAAAGAAGTAGTATGTAGACCTATCAAACAGCATCCACCAAACATCAGGTGTTGCATTCAGAGTGCGGGTTGTGTAATTGTGCAATGTTATCACACTGTGACACCCAATAGCATTAGGTATTCGTAATTTGAAATCGACATTTCCTACACACGACCATAAAAACGACACTAAGCAAGAGCGGGATCAAAGACTCAAACGTCATCAATACATTCAGGCATCACATATATTTATATGAAGACTAGTCTTATTTGAGAATATCATCCCATGGAAGCAGGAAACACTAGTCAAAATACTCATAACAATTCCACTCAACTTTGAGATATTGTAATTCGGAGCAAAAATAGAGCGTTGCCAATAAGGCATGAAGCGCAATGTGTCTATTAATAGGAAACACGCCAAGAAAAGCGCAGTGTGATCGCAGTTCAAACCAGTCCATTAAAAGTTGTACACGCAGCTTCAGGGAATGTCAATGTTCAAAGTGAATTGACACAAGTCTCTCCCCCGTCTTTTGTCCACACTCAACTGTGCGTGAAATCCTGCCTATGCTTCATTGAACCAATAACCCACACATCATATCTACTACATCTTTAAACGCTCAATGGATTTTAAACAGTTTGCTCCTGTCAACTGTATTATTGATAACTATTTGCTTCTTTTTCAACAATACTACAACCACTTGATTGTAACGTTATGAAACAAACCCTTTCAAATATCGACTGGTACTGATATCCGTAAGAGACTTGCTGGCCTCTGATTCGAACGTGTAATAAATTACTTCTATCTGCCTTTCAATTAAACTCGATTTTAGTGACTTGTCATGGGCAATTTTAATTTCTTCCCCCAGCATGTTTAACGTATCATGGTAAAATCGCATCAACTTCCTTTTAATTTGTTTTTGATACAACTTTTGTTGTGACCATTATCGCAGGAAAACTGGCTGGTTGGTTACTGGAATTGGATAATCTATCAGACACTATGAACAATAAATGATACATCTTCGTTTGTATACTTTTTTTAACGCAAAAATCTCTATGTTTTCATGTTCCATGTGCTTATATGTGTGAGCATGTGAGTGCGTTATTTGTTTTGGTAGGAAGGGTGTGTGTTGTGTTGGATAAGAAGGCACATACAAAATTCTATTCCCGAAATATATAGGGATGCTTGATTATCTAGCAATGCTTTTGGACCAATTACAGTAGGAGGCCAGTAGTCTATATCCCGTAGATAAGGGAATGACACCATGACATCAGCCACATATGCTGACTTAAGGATTGACGGATTGAAGACGCCAAAACCAGCGCGTCCCTCGCAACCTATTATCTCAGCGGACACCTCTTTAACCCTGTGCCGTGACATGACACGACGTCATTAGAACAAAATAAGCTGTACATAACACAACATAATATGTGTATTATATCACCACACGACCGGCTTGGCTTACCTGTGGTGTGTCATCATCCTTACACGCCTTCAGGACCTGCTGGGTTAATAATCCACACACTAGAGCAACACTACACACAGCGGTAGCTAACGCTAACTATCAATAACGCTCTACAACACACTTCATAACACACTATTTGGGATGTCGATCATAAACTAACACATCACAACTTCATCACACCCGCGTCTCAGTCAATAAACCGCAATCAGAAAGCAATTTTTCAAAACAAAGCTGCAGTCTTTTTAGATATCACTCACTATTTCACACAGCAATACTCGCAATAGTTTCAGAAGACTTTATATTTTGTAGAAATATCCAGGGTGAAAATAGGGACAGGTTTAAATTAAAAAAAACTACAAATAACAGTGTCTAGACGCCAACAACAAATTCACTGAAAAACAACACGCGTTTTTAAAAAGTGTGCGAGAGTGAAGGCGTCTCATAATAACATTGTCACCGCTTGGATGGCATCGAGATCAATGCGAACTCAGTTGATGTCACGGGCCGCTACGTCGCGCGTTGAACGTTTCACTAAGCGGAGGGACGGGCGAAGCGGCGGCGTGGCGTTGATCACACGAAGCCTCAGCCGACAACCCCCACCTTCCCCTTCTCCAGGTGGGAAGCAGGCAAGGGCAACGTGTGGTAAATAGTGGGAAGGGCGGTGCCCTGTTTTGTTATGCCATCGATAACACACGACATGGGTGGGGATCGGATCCTCTATCAACTATACAAAGATCTCGAATTTGTTGACTGAAGACTCAGTCAGTATTACTCATAACATTGCTTGCGTAACAAAAATCGAACGCTTTTACAGCGGGGTCTAATTCTAACCGAACTGAAAAATGTAAAATCTTCAAAATGTACATGTTCTTATACCAGAGAAATCAGATTTCAGTGAACTGAACTTTTGGTATGTTTCAGTACACTGAAATCTGAAATATATACAGTATAAGAGGAGGCAAATCTAGAAGATGTTAAGGTCTGATAGTTTGATTAAAAATAACCTAAGCATTGAAAGGGTTAAAGGGCATGCTACGAGTCCCATGACAACGTATAGACTGTATGTGCTTGACGCCATAATGACAACATGCCCGCAACCAAGTGATTAGTGTTCACCTTTGACCCCCTTCCAATAACACCATAACAGAATAACACAATTGTATGTGTATGTTAATACAGTGCGGTCAAACAAAAACTAACAAACACACAGGAGAGAGGGGAAAAAACTATAATTCTATGAAACAAATTAATTGTTAACATTAATTTGAACGAGAAACGAAAAACAAAAGTGGCTTATATTTTTTCAAACTATGTCAGGGTCGAAAGTCAACAAATTCCCAAGACAGTGTTATAATTTGTGACTTGTCTGAAAATAAAACCTATAAAAAAATTTAAAATATTTTTAGAAAATGACTAGTACGACACGAAATACCATCGCGTTTACAGATTGCAGGTCGTATCAGCTCTCGCAACGTTTTCTTGCAGGCGGTTTGTCGTTTTCAGGTCAAACAGCGTAGGGGAAAAGTCACGGTCTATTTTACTTTTAGTAGATCAAAGATTGAAAAGGGCGGAACAAAACATCAGTAAAGACGACCTCTCTTCTGCAACCGACAGACTACGAAACAAACAAAACAAAAACAAAACAAAAACCAGGGTAGATTCACTGCAAGACAAAGGTAAGAGGTGTGAAGACAGAAGAAAGAGGTGAGAGAGAGAGAGAGAGAGAGAGAGAGAGAGAGAGAGAGAGAGAGAGAGAGAGAGAGAGAGAGAGAGAGAGAGAAAGAGAGAGAGAGAGAGCGTAAAGAGAGAAAGAGAGAGAGAGGGAGTAAAGAGAAAGAAGAGAGATAGTCTTCCCAAGGAAGGGCCAGACGGCGGGGTCGGGATTTGGATCCGCCACTAGAGAGTCAGGAAGGCTTCCTACGTGCATTATTGATCGGCGTGGCCACGACAAGGAGACGACGCGCCACGCCGCGGAATAACATTAGCTGGACTGGAAGACTCAGACTCGAGCAAGATGTATTTAAAATGGAGGTGGATCGGTCGGATATAAATAGAAGGCTGGGAGAGAAAAAACAACAAACAAGGGGCGATAACACTGGACAAGAAAGAGAAGAAGAAGAAAAAATGAGTGATTGATGCACGCACACAGAGACTCTATGTTCAATATTTGATGATTTTTAGGATCAATCTTGATGAAGTCTTTCGACAAGGGCTTCAACTGATAAACAATGGAAGCGTGAATACAACAAAGATTTTTCTGCCGAATTTTAAAATGTTATTCTATCATCAGTGCCATTTTTAATTCCTTAAACCGTGGACGTTTGCAAAAGAACAAAATAAGAGTAAAATGAAAAAAAATTAAGAAGAAAGAAAAGTCGTAAAAATACTGTGAAAAAATTTTTTTTCCTAAAGATACCAGCATTTTTTTAAAACAAACAAATCAAACCTTTAAAAAAGTCTACCAAGAGCTGACGCCCGTTGCAACGCTCTTTCATGTGTCAATACCAATCCATTCCATAGTCATTGAACGCCCCGAAACTCTTTTTTTTATTTGCAGTAGGCTTTAAAAGGGTGAAAATGGTAAAACAAAGAGTGATGGTGTGACAGAGTTGCCCACTAATCAACAAACCACATCAACGAATTGCTTTAATCAAGCATCAACATTCCTACTCCTCCAAACCTCGGACGACTAACTACAGTAAACATTTTTTTTTTTAAACACACCTATCAGGCCCTCAAGTCTGAAGAAAAAACCAACCACATACAAACGAGCAACCGACAAAGCGCGCCTCTAATTGTCTGCAGGGCCTAACTCAGCAAAATGAATACCCCTCAAGTATCTCACAAACAACACCGATTAAGACATCTTTCAATGTTTTAAAGACAATGACAATAAAAATGTAAATTCTTTCGGTTCAGATGTATTAGCTGAATCCTAAGTCCTACGACCGAATACAAATATAAGAGGCGCTCATCTCCTGCATGACCGATAAAAACAATGTTCTAAGCGGACATTTCGGAAAAGAAGATCGGATTGAATACGCTCCCGCTACCATGCACGCACTTCATACTGATCAAAATCTATTCAACGATTGATTGACTGTTATTGCAAGTGCACCGTGTGACCCATGTGAAAGAAAAAGACGATCAAACATAATTTTTCACTGAGTTAAAACAAGATAACAAATTATGACGGAGAGAGAAAGAGAAAATGAGAGGGGGTGCGAGCGATAGACGGAAGAAAAAAATACTTTTTTTTAAATTCATTAGATTGTGAACCCGTGTCGATCCGAACTGTTTTATTTTTTCCTCATTTAATTCCATTTACATTTTAATAGTCTTTATAGGATTGTACGAATAAGACAACATCGGCGCCTCTTTCCATTGTGGAACAGATTAGAAATAGATAATATTTTTTTTAAATAGTAAGAATCTGACTATGTTAGACCGAAATAACATTATGCAGACGGAATCCTCTTCATCCCCAAAATAGGCCACCCCAGGCTGTGTGTTACACAACAGATTTATTTGACGGAAAATCCCTCACCTACCAGCAGGATCGAGTTTCAAACTCTCTTAAAACTCAAACCCAAGTACTTTTCTATACTCTGATTTGTTTTTTTTTTCTTCCCTCTTGTTTATTTTTATTTTTATCCCTTCCTTCTTCCTGCCCCCTCCCCCTCCGCCCCTTCCTATCCCAGGCTGACACCGACTTGATTGACGGTGTTTAGGGGCGGGACCAGCAGGTGGGTAATCTAATTATTATGGACATTTGATCCTGTCCCCTAGCCATGGCCTGCTCTGCTCCTACACAGGCCCACATCCCACAGGGACCACAGAGAAAATAGGAACTACGCGACGACCTGTGGATGGCATCACGGTGCTTTTTTTTTTTTTAAAGAAAGGGGATAGCAATGAAAAAGAACCAAAGTGTGTGTGTGGGTGGGGGGGGGGGGGGGTGGAGACTTTCTAAAGAGAAAAAGTCTAATGAATTTTACAGATCTGAAACAAGAGAAAGGATTTTGAAGGGCGGGTAGACAGACAGACGATACATAACAACCAGTAACATTTTGTTATTGAAAAAAAAAAAAAACAGTAACAACAAAAGACTACACTACCATTATTGCAGTTCATTTCAGTACATAAAAAAATGTAATTAAAGATTGCTTCATATCATCGTAACGTCGATCACAATGAGTCGTTCAAGAGAATTCTGCATTTCATTATTTTTTCCTCTATTCTTTTAGTATTAGGATAAACAGTCTGCTTGTCTGAGTACCTGCAAAACATAAAAACGAAAAACAAAACAGTGCTCGGGGCGTGTTTTTTATAACATTTTTGTACAACATGCTGAACCACGATGGTTCTCTGAATCCCTTCCATACCATTAGGTTCTAATTGAGTTTGTTTTAATCTCTCTTTAAAAGGGGAGGTCACCGCTGTTCACAAAGGAGAAAAGGCTTACACGGAAATCAATACAGGACATATATGAAGAGCAATCCTCGATTACTTGGATATTGATGAAGCTCAGGGCGCAGGGTCATGGAGTGCGACTGTATTGTGCATGCCATGTTTAAATACCTATATCTATACCACACACACACACACACACACACACACACACACACACACACACACACACACACACACACACAAACACACACACACAC
>JAUEKZ010209853.1:0-10487 GCA_031471865.1 Melibe leonina
TCTATCTATCTATCTATCTATCTATCTATCTATCTATCTATCTATCTATCTATCTATCTATCTAACTATCTATCTATAAAGCCTACTGGCCCATACAGCAGGTGCTTATCCTGGTGTCTGTAGTGTAAAATGGACAAGTGACAATTAATTGCCACCCTCTGGATAGGACGCTTGTCTATCGCAGAATACTTTCCCCAACCCATTTTGTGAGTTGGTGCCCATTTGACACCCGGATGGAGTGAAGCGATTGGAGTAAATTTTCCTTGCCCAAGAAAAAACAGAAATGCTGCTGGTTAGAATCAAAACTCTAGTCACTCTTGGTTCTGTGCTGTGTTGCTACCAGTTTACCCTCTACGTCTTCCGTTGCATCAACATGTAGGTCTTTAATATAGACTGTATGCATTTGACGTCACAATGACAACATACCCACAACCAAGTGAGTAGTCTGCACCTTTTTCTCCTCGCAATAACACAATTATGTATATGTTATTGAAGTTCGGTCATTGTTGTGTACATTGATGTGTACAATCTATTATTTTTGTCCTAGATTGACCGCTTGTATCAGTGGAAACCCCAGCCCATGGCGGACGTGCAAAACACGCTGAAGAAACAGACACCGGGCACCAAGGCTGAGTTTGATGAGAGGGCGCAGCATGTCAAGCTCCAGTTGGCAGAGGAGGTGAGCGATGCTTTGATGCATGCTGGGTAGGCCTAGGCAAAAATTGATAGTGACACATGATGTTGGGTACTCAGTATCGATCGATCAATAGTCGATATCGATACTAGAAAGAAAAAAGACTATTCAATCTACTGTTATTGGACTTTGACTGTTACTGTTATGAATGAAAAATTACATTGTTACCTCCCTTTTCTCTCTCGCTATTTTTTTCTTCCCTGGCCATCAATCACCCCATCTATCACACGGGAATCTGAAGTACGACAGCTAGAGAAAATATATTTTTGATATTTGACATGCCTAAACGATACATAAAGTGATTGAAATCTTGATCAACAATTGCTTTTTAAATTTTTTGTGTAGTATCAATTGGTATTGAGTATTTAGATACCACTATCGGATACCGACATTTTCTGACCAGTACTCAATAGCATCGATATTGATGTCAACTTTCGCCCATGCCTAATGCAGGGGAAGCAGAATTTTTGTTTGTTTTGTTTTTATAGAAGCCAATCTTTAAAAGCCTTGAAATTTGAGTTGAGCTCCTGACAATGAAAGGCATGATGATGATGTGTCAGCATATTGATAGTGAAGAAAATGATAACAATAAATATCATTTGTAAACATTCCTACCCCATTCAGGTGTTTCTCTGATATAAGTACAGGCAAATCTTGAAGATTTCAATATATATTTAATTAGTACCTACGTTTAGCGCATATGTCATTATACCAGATAAATCAAATTTCAATGGATTGACATCAGTTCACTAAAACCTGATTTATCTGGTAAAAGAACAGGAAAGTCTTGAAGATTTTGGTGTTCTTAGCAGTGAAAGGGCTAAGAAGGAATCTAAGCATTGGAAGGGGTTAAGATGAGCAATACTTTGAATTGTTTTGGATAAAAACATTATTTCTTTGTGTGTGTCAGGGTCTGAACGCCGCCATTTTTTACGAGAACAAGAACCCGAGGGAGTACGTGTCTCTGGTGCCGACGTCTGCTCACACTGGTGACGGAATGGGGAACCTGGTGGCACTGGTGTGCGAGCTGTGCCAATCCATGCTGGCCAAACGACTCATGTACAGCACTGAGCTGCAGGCCACTGTCATGGAGGTCAGATAGCTTTATTTTTTTGTTTTGTTGTATTTGTTTTCTTCCTTCCAACTTTTTGATAATTGGTCTTCTTTCCTCCTCATTCTCTATTATTGTTTACATTATTATAATTTTTTTCTCTCATCAATTTGTTTTTCTGTTTCTTTAATAATGAGTCAAGTTTTTTTACAACTTTTTAAGTTGATTTGTTTATAATCTTAATATCAAAATGAAATTTTGTTGATTTAAAAAAAATAAAAAAAATTTTATTACAGAACTTGTAAAAAAAATTAAAATTTATAGCCTTTTTGTCCAGTACAGCATGACCAATGGGGGAAAATAAACTGCAAAGTATTCCTTTGATTAGTAAATTAGTAAACTGGCATGATGTTCTTGTTGTGTCAATTCATTTAACCATGTAGTCACTCCCTGTATACTGTGGAACCCCTAGATAATGACATCGCTTGTGACCAGATAACCCAGTGGTTTTCAATAATTACTGATAATATATGTCCAAAAATGGGGACTGGAGGTCAAGATGTCTTTTCTAGATATTGTCTTTATTCAGGGGTGTAGTGAAATAGGGGTTCCACTGTATTGTTTTATTTTGTGATTCAAAACCTCGCGGATCTGTCTTATCTTCTGCAGGTGAAATCTATCACTGGTATGGGTACCACGATTGACGTGATCCTGATCAACGGCTCGCTGAACGAAGGCGACACCGTTGTGTTGGCGGGCACGGAGGGTCCCATCATCACCCAGATCCGAGGCCTGCTCATGCCCCAGCCCATGAAGGAGCTCCGTGTCAAGGTGGGTTTCGTGTTCACTGTGGAATGATTAACCCTTTCAATGAATGCTAAGGACACCAAAATCTTCAAGACTTGCCCGCTCTTATACCAGATAAATCAGATTTCTGTGAACTGACATATGCCAAAAGCCTGAATTTCAGACTTTTGGCACATGTCAGTTCACTGAAATCTGATTTATCTGGTACAAGGACTTGTACATTTTCAAAATTTTGCATATTTCACATCAGGTTGGGATCAGATCTTGCTACGAAAGTGTTAATTTGATCGTCAATATGGAGGGAGGCGTGGTGGCCATAGGTGCCACTTTTCAGGGATACACTGTTTTCTTTGTAAGACCTCCCGGTCTGTGTTGGCTCTCCTATAACTGGCATCCGGGCCAGCAAAAAAAAAAAAGAAGTGTTCCTGCAATATTGACTACTATGTAACCTTTTCAATCGCTTGCTGATTCTAAGCCAAAGAGTTTAAGTTAAGAATCAGTCTTTTTTAACATTTCAAATGAAGCGTGTCTATTTATTTTCTGTGGAACTTTGCATCTCTCCCCATAATGCTGGGATGGGATTTACTAAATTTTTTAATCCAACCCATCATTTTTATATCTTAAATGGATTATATTTTTTACAGGAAATCTCAGGGATAACAGAATGACAATGTCCAAGCCTGGCTTTTCTTTTAACTAGCCTATCATCTTACTCACCCCTGGCCACTGATAGGACCTTAGAAGTTGAACGTGCCTTAAAACTCTCATTAAACTATAGCTAAATGATAGAAAACTAAACTTTGACAAAAGGAGAGCCGGATGTATATTTAGAGAAACCAAACTGCGGGACAGATGATTCATATATATACCCAGTGGTTTTATCTCTACAGCATTTTTCATCACGCCAAAATCATTGTCTGTTTAGTTTTATCTTTTCATTATATTATGTGTAAATACTATTTCTTCTATATTGCATTTATATTTGTATCATCTGTTCTAAGTCTTTGCTGATCAATTGAATGCATAACCATAATTTCCTCTCTCAAGATAGCTTAGTTATTCCTATCTTATCTTATATGGACAATCTCTCTCTCTCTCTCTCTTTTTTTTTTTTTTTTTGTAGATTATTAATTTTATTACACACAGAGCCAATTTAATATGCCTGAATTAAAAATTTAAAATTTCCAACTCGATCTTTCACCGTTTCCAGAACCAGTACGAGCATCACAAGACAGTGATGGCTGCCCAGGGGGTGAAAATCAACGCCAAAGAAATGGAGAAGTGCCTGGCTGGGTTGCCGCTCTACGTAGCCCACGACAATGACGAGAGGGAATACTACAGGGTGAAACGCTGAATGAAACATGAAGGCTACAGGGAGAAAACGATGGAGAGTCACCGCCAAACATTATTTCTAAAAACTATCAGGGTCCAGAGTTATTCATAGTTTTTTTAAAAGCTACTACAATGAAAGAATTAAGTGTTTTGGAAATAAGAAAGTTGGTTTTCTCAAAACCAGACAAGTGTGATTCTCATCGTTCTTCCCCTTTTGGCCTTCAAATGTACTATAATTATAATTATAATTACTTTGCTCCTCAATGGGGACTTTGCCATTTTTTAGGGTCTATCACAAAGCTCTATGGTAGCAATGATGACTGAATGCGTTAAATAAGTTTTGGTGTGCAATTATTCTACTAAGCACTTCCGCATCCGACCACTAAACAAACAAAAATTGAAAGGTGTTTTGTATTAAAATAATTTGTTTTCTTGAATATCTCCTCTACACACACTCACCTTCTTTCATTTATCTAGTATTTATATTTCATTATTTTGTTTTTGGTTGTTTTCTGTTGTGGATGTAAATCCAGGCTGAAGTGAAGGAGGTGTTGTCGGACACACTGGAGTCCATCAAGGTGCAGGACAGGGGCGTGTTTGTGCAGGCGTCCACCCTAGGCTCCCTGGAGGCTCTGCTGGACTTCCTCAGGACGTCCAAGATTCCTGTAAGTCGGTGGTGACACACTTGTTTGTTGTTTTTTTTTGGGAGTTTAAGGGTGCCACCACACACGAGGATCATAGAGGAGCCCGCAAACAGACTTTTTAAACAACAATTTCTTCATCCTCTGGTTTTCAGGCTGCCGGGCCTTTTAGAATATGTAGTATATTTAAACCTTGTTATACCACCATTCTCTTCTACTGGCAACATCTATTTGAGAATATTTATGACTTGCATATAAAAGATACATCTCGTTTTATAACACCATTCTCGTTATACCACAAACTTAGTGTTTTCCCCCCACCTGACGGTATAACGAGGTTTAAATGTAAACTGACAGTAAAACTTGGCCCAGCCGAGTCAGTCAGTTAATTGAAAGAAGAAGAAGTAAAAGTGTTTAAAATGTATGAATATTAAAACAGAAGGAGAAGGAGCTGTGTGTAACATATTATTATAGTGGTAGATTACTCACATATTCATCAATGTTTGTCTTGATAGTGTTGTTTCAGTGGGTGCCACACTTTTATATTGTAGATATCTTTCTTTGTTTGTCCTTCTCTCCTTTGTGATTTTGAAAGACTGTGGGGTTTTTGGGGGGTTTTGTTTGTTATCTTTAAATCATATTTTTTTAAAGATATTTTCTTCCCTTGTAAAGCATTTCTTTGTGAAACTTGTGGCTTTTTGTTTTAACCAACATGTCATCTTACTTACCCCTGGGCGCTGATATGACCTAAGAAGTTGCAAATGCCTTAAGTATCTCTCAATGAATAAAACCAAAAAACAATGAAGGCATTACTAGAAAAGTAATTTTACTTTTTGCTTTTGTACACAGTATGCAGGCATCAACATTGGGCCAGTGCACAAGAAAGACATAATGAGGGCGTCCGTCATGCTGGAGCACGAGTCTCAGTGAGTTGTCCACGTACTTTATCTCTCTCTCTTTGTGAATATGTAATATGACTTATGAATGAATACTTAACCCTCTCACTGCGAGATCTGGTTCTAACCCAACTGAAATATGCAAAATCTTGAAAATGTATGAGTTCTTATACCAGATAAATCTTGAAGATTTTGGTGTCATTAGCATTGAAAGAGTTGAAACACAGTCCAGCCATGTGTGATGATGGCTAAGATTGACTTAGATTGAAAATAGTCAAAACAGATTATCAAAAGAACGACACGTGGGTGCTTGGTTGATACTGACTTGAACTGATTTCTGCTCACAACAACAACAATAACAATCACTTGCCCTCCTTGCCGTCTACACATTCCTACACGCTCACTGTACACAGACACATACCAAGTAGCCTCGTCATAACACATTCGTATAATTAAGATTACATGAACACTACACGTTTTCTTTGTTTGTGTATTCTTGATATCATGGATCCCTCATTACATTTTCTGTCCCATCAACAATGCTCTATGATGTTGGATTAAAATGTAAAGAGTATGTTAAAAAATAATGCAGAGGAAAGAAACAAGATATTAGTTTGTTGATAATTGAATGATCTTATTGGAGAATGTTGAACTTTCTTTTGATAGTGTTAGAAATAACCTCCATTGTTTGTTAATTATGTGGGATCATTTAATAGGCGAAACAAGGGGAGTGGTTGACAGGCCCGTAGTGAGGACAAAGACAAAACAGGACGCACCAAAAAACACGCTCATTTTAAAGTTGTTTTGGAAAAAAAAGAATGTTGTTATCGATGTCTGCCACATTATTTTAATGCTTAATGATGTGTGGAATCAGATATGCCGTCATCCTGGCCTTTGATGTGAAGGTGGAGAGAGAGGCCCAAGAACTGGCTGACAATCTGGGAGTGAGAATCTTCACCGCTGAGATCATCTACCACCTTTTCGATGCCTTCACCAAATACAGGGAGGACCTGAAACGGCAGAAACAGGAGGAGTTTAAGTTTATTGCTGTCTTTCCGTGTAAGGTGAGAGAGTTTGTCAGTGGCGCCAGTGTCATTGGTATTTTTTTCACAAAAATGACGACTTTCTGATAATTACTTACTCCTTCAATTTTCAAAGAGCATGTGACCTAATTTGAGAAGGAAAGGCACCCTGATTCTCAGGTTGTCACCAGAACAGACCCCCAGGAATTTTCCCTTACTTTTTCAACATGGATCACTGGTTTATATTATTTAATCATGCATTAATTTCATCACCCTGTGCACTTGGTAGGTCCTTGTGAAATTGATAAAGCTGTGTGTATACCTATCATTATTATCTTTTTCCCTGGACACTGAAATTACTCTATTTGTTGAAAGTGCCCTAAATCTCTAAAAAAAAAAAAAGAAAAAAAAGAAAATGTCTGTGTATGTCTACACATCATTTTTTAGAGAGCTATATATTGTTGTTGAGACTTTGTAATTCAATGATTGATATATTTATTCAAATAATAAATAAATATCTAATCATTATTCATTTCTATAGCACTCTGGTCCTAGTGCTCAGGGGTGCATTCCATGTCTTGAAAGTTATTTGATTGTCGATGTTACTCCTTGCTTTGATTTAGTTTTATTTATTTATTTATGGTTGTTTTTCTTCTCATCTTGTTATTCCCCTGTGCCTGTAGCTTCGCATCCTACCTCAATTTGTCTTCAATTCCCGTGACCCGATTGTCATGGGGGTGGTGGTGGAGGCAGGCTTCCTCAAGGAAGGAACTCCCATCTGTGTGCCAAGTAAAGAGGTAAGGAGTCACACTTAAGATAATATGCAGTGCAGAAACAAGACAAAGCCAAAGAAAACAGAAAAATGGAAAAAAAACAAAATTGACCAGAATAGGATTCGAACCCTGGACCCAGCTATGGCACCTATCGCTGGGCTGGCAGCACGATATAGCGAGCTAACCACTTAGCTATCCGTAGTGGAACAGACTGGAGATAACATTCTTGGAAGGCAGTTGATAGAATGTATCAATACATTTGTACCTTTTTAAAATTTTATTTCTGCATTCTATCAAAAAATATTTATCTCGGAGGAAAAACACTTTTGTTTAAAAAAAAGGGGACAAGAGAAAAGCCAATGACGATTTGATGAAAAGTCTTTGTGGGGAATCACTTTTTTTCTTCACCAGTAGCATGTTTTCTTTCATTTTTTAGCATCCTTCATGCCTTATTTCTTTGTAACCAGACATAGAGCTGTAGCCCTGACACTGCATGAAACTGTGTAAAAGGGTTCAAAACAAAACAGCATGAACAATTATTGTTGATTCAGTTAGATTCAATTCATATATACTTTATTCCTCCGCTCCTTCCAGGGCAATTACTGTCCATTGTTCTATCACCTGTATAGAAGAGAAAGGTAATTATTAAATTGGCAAAAGGGGAACAAAGACAAAATTACGCCAACGTTTCGGCCTAAGGCCTTCCTCGGGACAGACACAAAATAATGAAAATATTGTTAAATAATATTATAATTACTAATCCATTAGCTCCAGATAGAGAAAAAAAAGGAGATTCAATGTGTCACTATGAGAGCCCTTGTGGAGAGTCAATGACATATATACATAAAGTATATGAGAATAATGTTCATGAATGGAAGAATTTTGTTTTTCTGTGCAGTTTGTGGACATTGGGCGCGTTTCCAGTCTGGAGCTGAACCACAAGAACGTAGACATTGCCAGGCAGGGCCAGGAGGTCTGTATCAAGATCGTGCCCAATCCTGGAGAAGCACCCAAGATGTTTGGCCGTCATTTTGAGGAGACGGACACGCTTGTCAGTAAGGTAAGCACAGCAGGCAGTGAGCCTCGGTGCCTGGCAACACAAATTGCCTCCGGCTCTGAATCTCAAATAGGTAGAGTGTCCGGGTTAGCCTTTCACCACAAGGTTTTATCCCAACCCAACTGAAATATGCAAAATCGTGAAAATGTATGTGTCCTAATCTAATACCAGATAAATTAGATTTAAGTGAACGGACAGGCTTTTGGCATATGTCAGTTCACTGAAATCTAGTTTTCAATGATTGTTTAAGGTTTTTTGTTGAAGATGATCTTGCCCTAATTTCTGTTGTTTTATAATTTCACAATGATTTAATCATTATCTTTTATTAGTTAATGCTTTTAAAAGTTAGACAGCTTATAAAGATTGGAATTTTTAAAATAGAATCTATGAATATTTCTGTAAGTGTAAGAAGTAATGATATAATATATTGTTATTGGCGGGCCTTTGTAGCTCAGTTAGTTTAGCTAGTGTTCGGAATACTCATGTTGTTTGGCATGAGTTTGAAACCTGATACAAGCAAGATTTTTTTTTAAAGTTCCATTCAGCAGTGCCTGTTAAGCCAGACCTGTTTCGACTTAGTAAAGACACAGGGCAAGAAATAGCACATTTGCTGCCACTCTTTTTGCCATGTCCAAAAAATCAGGCCGGCACTTCTGATGACTGGAGGCGCGGTGCTCTAACTGGTAGCGGCGCAGCATAGAACCGAGGGGATCCAGATTTGATTCCTACATGTGGCACTTTGGTTTTTCCTTGGCCAAGGAAATTTACTCCAATTACCTCACCCCACCCAGGTGTAAAATGTGTACCAATCCACAATTTGGGCTGGGGAAAGTAATTTGCGATCATAAGCATCCTATCCAGAGGGGGGCAACCATTGTCATTTGTCTGCTTCACACTACAAAAACTGGTTATGCCCTGGGTTTATTGGCCATTAGGCTCTAAAGGACATAATTTACTTCTCATATCTGCCACTCTGTCATTGAGTATGGGTCGGTATCACTGTATTGTGTGCCTTTTTGTGTGTTGCAGATATCAAGAGAGTCTATAGATGCGGTGAAGGATTACTTCCGTGAAGAGATGACCAAGCCAGACTGGAGGTTGATGGTGGACTTGAAAAAACAGTTTGAAATTTTGTGATCAAAAGTGGATGATCCTTTTCTCTTCCCCAGGGTTTTTTTTTGGGGGGGGGGGGTTTATTTTTTTTGCTTTTTAAATATATTTTTTCTTCTAATTTTGTGGTCTTTATCTATTTATTTATTTACTATATATTTATTTACTATAATTTTTCTTACTTCATCTTTTAAAGACAGGGATTTTTGGGAATTCGGTTTCTTTTTTGGGTGTACTGATGATGCTTTTGATGTATTTTTAAGGTATAAATATCGTAGAACTACATCGTGTGTGCGTGTGTGCTCGGCTTTATGTGAATCCTGCTGGTAGCAAAATAAGGAGTTCAGCATGGTTTTCATCAATTCTTCAGGGGTTGCTGTAGTTATGTATTGACACTCAGAGTGAATTGGAATCTTCTGGATTCTTGACAGTATTAGCTTTTTGTTGTTGGATTTTAACTTCTTCTTCTGGGATACCAGCTGAGTTCATGAGTGGAGGGAGCGGGTGTGTTGTGTGGTGGTACGAGAATGATGGGTGGGAGGATCTGAAGCAAGGGGTGTCTCAGGTGCGTTGTGAATAAGTTGTGTTGGATTTGGTTCCGGAATGGGGGAGCCTGGGAGCCTGGCAGTCCGGCGTTTCTATTATGTTATGTTATGTTATGTACGTATGTTGAAATAATAAAGATGTGTTGAGACCAAGACAATTACTGTATCTTTAGAATTTCTTTATTCCTTTCTCCCACTTCCTCACCTCTTTCTCTGTGTTTGTCTCTCTCTCTCCTTCCTTTTTTTCCCGTCTGTCTGTACCTCTTCTCTCTCTCCTCTGTGTACCTATGTGTGAGTGTTTGTAACAGACACACACCCTTCCCTTCCCACCTCTCTCTTTATTTCTCTGACTTTATCCGGTCTTCTCTCTCCCTCTCTCTTTGTCTCTCTCTCTCTCCCCCTCTCTCTTCTCTCTCTCTCTCTCTCTTTCTCTGATTCCTGTTTCTCTCTCTTCCTTTCTCTCTCTCTTCCTCTCTCTCTCTCTCGCGGGCGGTTGGCGGGCGCCTCTGGTGGGCGCTACTTCTGTTTCTTATCTTTTGGATTGATCTATCATCTTACT